>JAGDQP010051315.1:0-14042 GCA_022664845.1 Lepisma saccharinum | reverse complement strand
ATGGCGACGTTTTCAAAATGTAGGAATTTTTCCTTTATCTACTTATCATCCTCTACCTTCATACCAAATTTCATGTTTCTAGCTTACTCCAAACACCCTAAACAATATGATGAGTGAGTCAGTCAGTCAGTCAGTGAGTGAGTGAGTGAGTGAGTGAGTCAGTTAGCCTAAAATGTGCAATTTCAGGGGTCCACAACTAGAACATAGTTTGAGATACGAATATGAAAGTTTGTACATCAGCACATATTTACCATATCTCCTTAACGGCAAAAGCTCATATTCCTATCTTTAACATCTTTATTCTTACGGGGCCCCCAAATCGTCGATTTTGCCATAAACTCTTGTTCCTGTATAATATGCTTCTGGCAGTGCTGACGTTTTCTGACGTGAAGAACTTGGCTCATGCACTGCCGTGTATGTTGATATTTCAATATTTTTCTTGTAGTTCGAGTAACATTCCAATGATTTTTCAAATCTCAATTTTTATAAAAATAGAAATAGCATTCTTCTTCAGAATTACTTGGTTCGCGTTAGATCATTTGAGATTCGAGAGGCATAGAAAAAATTGTCAGTATTCATCATCATTACTTAAATTACTACTGCTAACGTTATAGTAATGAGCTATGCAGCACATATCAGGAACCGCGGTTTTGTCTTGATCAGCGGCGGCGTAAGGCAATCTGGGGCTCATAACAAATGAACTTGATTGAGGCCCAGGCCCAGGCCCATTAGCAAACACAATCGTGAGTGGACATTACTACTGTGGAACGGAATATCTTATTTTCCGTATCCCGAGCTACGCGAGAAAACTGGGGCACCACTTGCCAAGACAGATTCCTCTCGTTCACTTTCCGTAATCTATACATAAAAATAGTTATTCAGATTGTGGAAAGTCGTGTTTATCAGCCATTACAGTCAAGAGCATAAGTAAGAGTTCTGAAGCGACATATCTAGTACGTCACCGAACACCATCGATGTGCTCCGTTAATTAATCTTAACAAGCTATGATTTTCGACGATCGGCAGGAGACCTTCGGCAGGTGGAGTACTTGGCGAGGGCGCTGCTAAACCCCTTTACCCCACCACTAGTCTTGATCACCCACATGACATCCAAAACAGCTGTAATATGCATATTTTACTTTTCCTATCAACTTACTACCTTATTTTGTTAGGGTGAATTTTACCCGAGTTGATTTATGTTACATAACTTACAATATTTTGAAATTAGAAAATGTGTGAATTGTTATAAAGTTTTTTTTAAAAATAGAAAATCAGAACTAAAGGTATTATGTATATGCATTTCTATCACATTGTCTTCAAAATGAACAAGCAAATTAAGCAGAAATTTGAAGAAACGCAGTTGATAAGAAGGAAAAATCTAAACTACAAAGAAGTAAGAGAGTAGATTTTTAAGTAAACAGAGCAAAGCAAAGTCTGCAGAGGTTACTAAAAAAACTTCTTTCGATTTGAGCGTAGTTTGAAATCAGTTAGAAGCGAATTCCAAGTATTCGCTGTAAAATAATTTAAAATACCAGTATTTACTCAATTTAGAAATAACCGAATCGTTATGATCAGTTGGTCTAGTAGAAGAATTATTCTTCGAGAAGCAAAACCTCTAATTCAGAATGAAGTGGGGAAGATATAGTATAAACGCTTTGAAAACATCTTCATTAGATTCCTTTCTTTTACATTTTAGTGATTCTAAACTAATAATTATGTTTCATTCTAAACTGGCGACTGATGGAACAATGTCAGATTGAGATTCATCACCAGTTCATACAAATTGATTATAAACGTCTATTTCCACCGGTGGAGCAGAAACCTTGCTAACTGCATAGATTGTAATAAGTAATTTGTGTCCTTGCGTGATATGCAACCAGCACATCAGTACTGTAAAAGAACGTTGCATAACAGAAGGCGTTTTGAGACAACAAATTGCATTTCGTCGCTTTCAAGGTACGCGTATAAGCGCGTATATTTACTGGATTTCCATACGTATAAACTACACAATATGCTTTGAAAGCAATGTTATGTCCAACGTAAACTGACTTGAATTCCGTTTATGGTGGTCCATCATACCCAGAATATCAGCAAAATTCATAAAGATAAAGAGTAGATACAACATTGTAATGGCAAATAATCCAGGTAAGTTCAGCTTAATATTCGCTGATAATACACTTTCAGAAACCACCTTCTAAATTCTGGTATCTACTGGTGTAGCTGTGGGATATACCCATTTTCGTAAAACGAAAGGGTATATTAAGAGTAGAACGAGAACATGAGATACTATCGGAGACGTGTAAATTTCTCGGGAACATCAATCTATACGTTCGTGGAAACCCATGTGATCAACTTAGTGTCCAATGGTGACGAGGTGCAGACAGAGTGGACTGTCACTAGGGAGTAGGGGCACATCATTTATGGACATGCAAACAACGTAAATGATAAAACTGCGGAAACCTGCGTATCAAAAACTTTTTAAGAAAATGTTATAATCAAACATTTGCGACAAATTATCGCTTAGTAATAAAATATAATGTTTCGATTACTTTATGTGCAAGATTCTCTCTTTTAAAACATGAAATTCTATTTCTTATTGAAATAAGTTAAGAAAAAGATAGATGTAGACTCGAAAAAGTCTATATTTTAATAAGCAAAATGCATTAAATTATTCGTTCCATAATTTTTATATTAATCTCTCAAAATATGTTACGTTTAGCGAGATTATAATAATCTCAAAATCTTTGCACGATAACAACTCAATAATATTTTTCTGATAAATAATACGATATTACTGTACATTGTATTCCCACTTTAGCTCGGTAAATTGAGCAGAGCAAGTCGATCATCTGTATCGAAAGTCACATTAGAACGAAAGTGTGATTTTAACTGTCACAGGAGAACCGGAAAATTCACTGGAATCTTGTTTCTCATTGGTCGTTAAGTACATTCACTATATAAGTTCGTATGAATAAGGTCTCAGAAAACCATGTAAACGTTAAATATAGTAAAATTTTGATATCCTAAAACATTCAGCGTAGTCCTCTTCATAAATGTAATAAATTTATCTTGAATCGATTCCGTCCTTTTCACGTGATGCAGAAATATGCGTTTAATAATTGAGTCTTGTTACCATGGAAACCGTAAATATTTTATAGATGTTTACCCCATTCTATTAAGGTTGAGACAGAGATATCGCACAACATTTTAAACAAATAATATTTATATTATTATATATAATCATCATATTTATATGACAGCATTTATAAATATATTAAAAATGGCAAATATTATCTATAAAATAATCATAATATTAATAAATACAATAATGAAATCACCGATTGAATCTGGTAAAGACAAAACACGAATCTTGAATAGAGTAATATAATACCAAGTAAAGCTTAATAAAATTATATGAAGAAGCGCTTGTTTCAATTTATATATTGTGTTTCAGAATATTGTCTTCAGATATTGGTAATTACGCACCCTACCTTCGGAAATTACTTAAATTGACAGATACATCGTTTTCAGATATGTTTAATCATGGGTACTTTCATATAGAATGGCTTAATAAAACGTTTGTTGAAATAACTTATTTTCCTTGATATTTTACAGGTGTCCTGGGTTCGACACAGGGACATTCACCTTCTAACTGTAGGTCTCTACACGTACACTAGTGACCAACGATTTGCTTCCATACACTACCCACACACGGAGGACTGGATGCTACAGATTCGATATCCACAAAAGCGGGACTCTGGGGTGTATGAGTGTCAAGTGAGCACGACGCCCCCTGTTGGACACTCTGTGTACCTGTCTGTAGTAGGTAAGTAAAATCAGCCATTTTTTCCCCTCCCATCGTAAAACATTTAGGTAAACTTTAGTTTGGTTCCTTTTTGGTAACTTAGACAATTTAAATTTAGTAAATCATTTTAGTAAATTAAAAATACACAATAAGAAATTTCACGAAAATCTTTTCATTACTGATCTTCATTTAGCAACATTTCTTCCTCGAATATGTTATAGGTACATATGTCACACTAAGGAGAACAGAGTTACAAATATACGCTGGATTTCAAACCTAAACTGTTGTTCTTTTGGACAGTGGGCAGGTGCCAGACTTTTGGTATTTAGCTGTGATGTAGATTTTACATTTAGGGTGGTTAAGAAAAATCTATGGTTGTCATGGTAACATGGCAAACGAAAATAACAAAATTAATGAAAATAGTTCATATATGTTTCTTAGTTAAAAGCAAATTATAACAATATTCAAACATAAAACAGCAGTTAGCCATAAGTGAAAAAACCTGAACTCGACGCACTAAATTTAAATAATACAAAGAAAAGAAAACTTTAGAAGAGATATGTAACCTGTACTTTGAATAAAAATGTGAATGAGCGTATATTTCATATACTATTTTGTGCTGGAAAGCTAATTATGTCATAAGTGTTTAATGTTTGAATATAGTTTGTGATAATATTTTATTGTATTATAGCCTACTAAGATAAATACACAAAAGTCATATTATATAGATAATAAAGAGTTCCGTGCTTATGTTAGTGCGCATATGTCTTGTGGAAATACGAGCTGATCTATCACCCGCAATGTTACGGGACGTAGTTTTCAGAAGAAGAAAAATAGTACTAGCTCTATTGTTTAAGAATATATGAACACATCATAGCTTACAAATGTTATCGAGCATGTCATGAGAAGACTTTATTCTCCAAACATTCATAGTTCTCAGGAGGTATATCATAGTAAACGATAAAAGTGTTGCACTAATATGTCAGTAAAAGCTCCCATAAAGGGAAAGGAATAATGTCGGAAGATTGTTATAACTGATTGACTGAATTGTTATTAACGTCCTAAACGAGCTGGTAAGCCACTAAGAACGTCATCTACAGTTTAACGTGGGCTCCGAGCCTCCGAACAACTTGTGTCCACATTGTTGTAACTGTTTTATCCTTGAGAATGATATTCATTGTTGTATTGTTTAGATAATAGATTGGAAGAAAAATATGTAACTTGAAATTATATCGCATGTTGAGAGTTAAATGCAGATGTTTATTGGCCATCATTCTTTAACTAAAACACACACTCATCATGGTTAGTAGCAGTTTGCATAGTCTCTGGATTCTATAAAATGTATTAAAAGTTACTAACACATTTCCTCTTGGCTCTCTTTTCCTGGATGGTACTCAATCCCCGGATTTGAAGTTTGATAATCTTGTTTGGTGAATTTCTACCTAATGATGTAATTGCATTTTAATTGGAAATATGCAATATTAAACTTTTAGTATAAACTAATATATTTTCTAATATACGGTATATTAAAACCTTGTATTATGTTTTTAATAACTAAACTCGTTTAAGGAAAAATTAATTTTCATTTCCATAACATTACCTGTAACCTCAATACTAGTGAATGAATAGGTTGCTTGCTTTTCCTGTGCTTTAGTACTAAACATAACTCTTAGAAGCCACTTCTCCCATCTAGGGACAGCTTTAAAGATTTTTGCTCCTTTTTCTCCTTTATCGTTCGAAATAATGGCTAATTTTTGTATCCTCCAACTTCCAGAAAGAGAAAAAGAAAAAGGAAGAACTTTTGGTCGTTTCCAAACGTTAAGATCGCAGCTCCTGGCGCAGAGGTCAGCTGGTCAATGGTTTGAACCGGGCAAATCGATTCGAGAAAATTTCTCTGAGTTCCATTTTTTTCCTTCTCCTTTCATTTTGTAAGACTTTCTTTCCCATTAACAGATTGATTTCTTTCTTTACAACAGAAAATGCATTTTGCTAGATTAGAAGTTTGAAATTAAATAGTGAACGGAAATACTTTTCGCAAAATATATTTTTGTTTATACAGGGTGTAACAAAAGTCCCTTGTCATAGGCCAACTTGGTTATGAGTGCAGATACGAAAAAATGTCAGAGGGAAAAGTTGCTGGAAATGATCGGTTTACAAGTAGTTGAATTTTCCCAATCGGACCAACCGTTTGGGCTCTACACTGGTGGAGCGCCCAATGGGAACGAAAAATGCAACGTTGCCAGTCGTACTGTGATTGTGTGAGGCATTATCGAGTGCCACCTTAAAATAATTTATTAAAAAGACAGCAAATGACAAATGTACGCTGGTAGTCTGATACCTACGGGAGAGGGACACGTGACTAAGCACACATCAGCAGTGTCCACAAGCAATGTTGCCATTCCAACACAAACGCATAGTTTGTTAACTGGAACAGATACCTTTAATCGCGTGAAAAGCTGAGGTATAAGTAGTGAATGAAATTAAGTGAAAGTTGATTTGTCAGTGTTGCCAACTACGGTAGCTATGAAGCTCGAACACGGATAAAGTACGGTGTCCGTATCGAGAAACGAACAAATGTTGCAACATTGTAACAACACAAGTTATTGCTATTAAACTACTAGTCAACTATTTTGTATTGCACGTATCTGAGGCTGAGCAGGTATCCATGTTTTGCCTTACTTTCATAATCCCAGTCACGAATTTTATGTGTCTTTCCTCAAGCACACGGTAGAGTTCGGGCGTTTCCTCAATCACACAGTGCATTTCAGTGTATTTCCCTCAGTCACACCAGGTACACATATGACATAAAGTACCATGACTACGTAGTGTTGTGTCTTAGTACGAACGGTGACAACGCGTTACCTCGGGGAGAGGATAGGTGCGTGTACTCGAATACCACATTGACATGCGATGCTTATGGGTTTTAGAGTTTCACGATTTTCAATGTCGGGTTTAGTGGCATACGTATGAATAAGAATGACACATCCAAGGTACAGAAAGCATATTCAAGCCTCCTGTCTCTGGTTTGTAGAGTATGGAGGATTATTATTCAGTGTCGCAACCCGAAAAGTGGTATTTTCGTATCTCTCGGGAAACGTTGGAGATGTCGATTCCACAAAAACACCATCCGGATTGGTGAGATAGAGAACAATGTAGGTGAAGTTTTCCACATTAAATCATATTGGACGTTTTCTTTCTAAGCTATTCACAATTGTACCGTTTTGGGTGGCTCCTCTGTCACACCCGTTACGCACTGCATGCTGTGTATTCTGTTGTTTACTCCCTGCATTGCAGCCTTTCATTCTGCAGTTTTGGTGTTGTGCTACATTTGTTCGTTTCTCGATACGGACACCGTACTTTATTCATGTTCGAGCTTCATAGCTATCGTAGTTGGCAACACTGACAAATCAACTTTCGCTTAATTTCATTCACTACTTATACCACAGCTTTTCATGCGATTAAAGGTATCTGTTCCAGTTAACAAACTATGCGTTTGTGTTGGAATGGCAACATTGCTTGTGGACACTGCTGATGTGTGCGTGGTCACGTGTCCCTCTCCCGTAGGTCTCTGGTTACCAGCGTACATTTGTCATTTGCAGTCTTTTTCATAAATTATTCTGGGGTGACACTCGATAATGCCTCACACAGTTGGCAACCCTGTAATTCTTACACGCACAGGAATTTCACAACCTCAAGAGGACTTTATTGCTTGTTTTGGAGTCAGGAATAACCTCCCGACGTTTGTCCACATCTTTGTCTTGAATTCCACTAGTCAGGAGGCGATTTTGGATTCCTAGTTGGCAACCCTGTATCTCGAAAACGAGGCGGCGTAGGACCCATGTTTATTGGAACGTTCATTCATCTTTTGTTGTCCGAAACGCACCTGTGACGGTTGACCCACATGTTATGACATTTACAACTCTCAACTTTTAACGCGTTACGAATTTCATCATCCCTACCCCTACCCCTACCCGCCCCTGAACCCCACTACGGTAATGATTGCAACCGAGATGTGTAGCATTCTTGTTCCTTGCCTCCGGCATACTTCTTGCTTCCTTTCCGTTTCTTTACCACATGACATAATGCGCCTATGATTATCACAGTACAACTGACAACGTTGCATTTTTCGTTCCCATTGGGCGCTCCACCAGTGTGGAGCCAAAACGGTTGGTCCGATTTGGAAAATTCAACTACTTTAGATTGCAAACCGATCATTCCCAGCAACTTTTCCCTCTGACATGTTTTCGTATCTGCACTCATAACCAAGTTGGCCTATGACAAGGGACTTTTGTTACACCCTGTATATTTCTTGAGCGCCTGCAAGGAGGTAAGAGGATTTGTAAGCAGAATGCTCTGTTAAAATTTTTGTAAACTTTGCTAGGAATTCACATTAAGTTTCGCAGATATTTTAGTATTCTGTGCTGCTTCATTGAAATCTAGGAAATCCTAGAGACTTTCGTAGTTTTTAGTTCTTTGTGCACATGTGTAGAAGGGACCACGGCGACTCAGTTGGCAGAGCGCTCACCTCTGGTGCTAGGGGTCGTCGAGTCGATCCCTGCTCATTACATGTGGGCTTTGTGGTGAACAAACACCGTGAGCGTGGGTTTTCTCGTGGTACTCCCGTTTCTTCCCACTTTCTTCATTCCATCATCATCCATACGGCCTGAGCCATAGTTGTCTAAAGGCTTTAAAATAAGTTCAATATCTGTAGAATGAGAAATCGGCTTCCTTTAGTAACCGTATATGCAGTCCTGATCAAGTGTTTCCTGCTGCCATTACGATCACCTATTTCAACAGAAATTGGAAATATTCTTAGTAGATGAGGATACTATTCTCTAATTGACTGCCTAGTTTTTCTCAGTATAGTGGAGTGAGGGAAGATGCCACACATTTTGATGTAGGAGTCATTATGGAATAACTCGAAGAAAGAGAACAGTAAAATTATGCACAAATTTATATTGGAAATTGGTGCTCTTACTGACAGAAGTACATGAAGCTAAATGTCTACACTTCGGATATATGGCTCTTTAAACTGACCTATCAAAATGTGCATGTTACCTCATACATCAGTGTAAGATGCCAATGCATTTGGGGGAAGATGCAAAATATATTTTAATTATGATGTATGAAAATAGTAATGAAATTAAAATCTAAAACTTCTTGCCTACATTAACGATAATACCACTAAAATACATAAACAAATATGGATGGATATATTCCCCACTCTTCACGAAATATTTATTACAATGTCCACCTGAATGAAGTACACTTGAAAGTGTAGATTTCTTTCCCTTATGAAAGAAAGCACAAGAAAAGAGATTAGATTTTACTGAAATGAGAATGCTAAACTGGATGTCTACAAGAAGATACAGAACAAGAAATGTGAGAGTTAGTGGAACAACCAAGTTTGTATAGATATATAAGAAGATACAACAAAGAATACTGTAATGATATGGGCATGTAATGAGGAGAGCTGATTACTATGTGGTTAGAAGGGTGATGGCAATGGAAGTGGAGAGCAAAAGAGATAGAGGGAGACCAAGGAAGAAATGGATGAATAGGGTTAAGAATGATCTCGGGGAGAAAGATTTGCCAGGGGAAGAAGTTCAGGACAGGGCTTTGTGGAGAAGACTCGACCCCACGTATGCGGGAAAAGACGGAGAGATAGAAGAAGAGATGTGATAATGAAATAATACAATAATGACTACGTTTTGTTTGAAATAAGAAAATAACATTTCATGAAACATCTACCGAACAGCTGTAACTTAGTGAGTAGAGTGTTTGCTTCGCGTTCTATAGATCCTTGGTTCGATCCGGTGGCCATCCTGACTGAGGTTTATCCAGGGCTATCCTTGGCCAAACAAGGTTAATGCTCGAATGGTGCCTTCGATAATTAAACCCTGGTCGATTCCGTTCCCACAACATCACCTCACCGGATCTTTCTTTGTTTCCTTGCGCAATATATTAAACTCACTTAAATAATATTGATTATTTATATCAGAATTCTTATACTTTCTACGATGATAGACTTTGTGAATTTTTTCTTTTGTAAACGAACACGTAAAATTTTTCACTGATGGTTTTCTAAGTGGGAACAATTTTATCAAATACACTGTAAATCGCAGAATAAAGGTATTCTACTGCCTTATTGACATCTATTATTTGTTTCAGACAGTTCTAGTCTATTGCATGAGGTTCATATTACAATATATCAAAATTAGCTTTTCTGAAGTTATAAACGGTAAATTACGTTTAGATTTCCTATTGGTTACTCTATCATATCTGAGAGTGATGAGTAAGGCTGGGTGAAATTTATCATCTTTCAGAATAAGATAGTTCTCTCTATTTACCTCTATGGTCAATAAATTTGAGAAGACTACATCTAAGGTTCGTCCATATACATAACATTATTGTAAGAAGTTAAATCGTATAAAGAGCTGAAGTGCCAAAATATTTGAGATTTTTGTGTAGAGTGTAGAAAGTTAAAATCTGTACTTGTTATTTCCGGTAAGTTCCAATCACCCATGAGAAGAATAGTGCTTGTAAACGGGCAATAACATTCTATAAAGGGATACAATTATTCGTATAATTCTTCTTTCGATTTGGATGGAAAGTAAGCAATGCAAATGAGCACCCCGAATATGGAGAGGTGACAAGACTCACTTTAACCAAGCATCCCGTTAACATCAGTACAGAAAGGGATTTCAAATAGGTCTGCCACCTTCTCGCAGTACCCCTGCCAACTATAATTGTTCTTGGCTAGCTGTAGAGCATTTCAAACCAGACGACGTTTGGTAATGTAATCACCATATTGGATCCTCCATTTTGAATTTTGTACTTTTGACGTCCGACTCTGAATCAGCTGTCCTAAACCCGCCTGGCAGTATTATTTCTTCTATATTAAATGATTCTGTCTATACTTGGAGACCACCCCTAATGTTCACAGGGTTTTTTCTACCCATAAACCCGCACCGTTGCCGAAATAAAAAAAATACATGTCGATTATTTTTCGATGTTCTACAAGTATGCAAAGTTTCATTAAAATCGGTGAGTTACACTTCCGTGAGTCTCCTTGTTAGTATATACATAATATCAAGACCTAAATTATATAGCAGAGGTAAATCGAAAAAAGCAATTAACATACATTCATTTTAAGGCAATGGTCCACACTGAAACATAACGATATAGATTGCCTTCCATTACTTCATATATCAAGCTACGAACTTTTTCTTATAAAAGTTAATTACTTTTTATTACTCCTGAAATTTACTGCTAAGTACTTGTGGACGAGGAGAAAAGATATTTTATCGTTGCTGGATCCAGAGCGCTGTAATGCATGGGTTCTACATTAACGTTACCTTCATAATTGAATATTAGGAGAAAGATCCAAGTTCATTGAGCGAAACAAATTGCGACTCTAAAAGCATTAACCAGGACTGGAATAATGAGACATGAGATAGTATACCTAGGAAGAAGCCAAGGAATGAGAAAGTAAGGGGGAGATTTGAAAACTTCGTGAATGGTTTAGGAATATGTATCAAATTATAAGTATAAATATAACTAAGCTGAGAATAGAAAACACTTCAAAAATTCCAAAGGAACTGTCACCTTTCTAGGTGTGTGCTTCTTACAGTTCCTCTGACGTAATTTCTTGAAGTTCCTCTGACGTAATTTCTTAAGTGTGACGAAATGTTTTGCTCGAAATATTTTCTTCACATATACAAAGGTGTAAATGAACTATACTGGCCCTTCGTAGGTGAATTCCTGATACCGAAACAAGAAAAATAAATGTATAGTATGTCGAATTCTGCTTCAAATTTTGAGATACAGAATTTTCAAACTCGAGCCCAATTTCTTGAAATTGTAAACGACACATTAATATTAATTGTAGTAGTATTAGTAGTTGTTGTTGTAGTGGTAGCAGTTAGAGCTGCAGTAATAATTGTGATAGTTGTAGAAGCACTACATGTTGTTATAGTAGTAGTAGTTATAGTTGTAATAGTAGTAATAGTTGCAGTAATGGAAGTAGTGGTGAAACAGAAAAATAAACATTAATTTACTGAATGTTATTCCACACCTGCAGTGCAAGGGGAGATCGCGGGATATAGCTTCTATTGTTATAAATTAGATTTCAAAAAACGTAATTTTATTTAATGTGTTGCTTATGATTAATCCAGAGATATTCATTAGATTCACCATTCTAGAAAGTCAATTTGGTGTTATCTTGAAAACAAGCAGACTTATTCAGATAATAAATATAACTTTTTTCTTGTTTTAATATCAGAAATTCAGCAGCAAAGTTTGTTGATAGGGTTCCGGTACACTCAAATCACACGTTCACCTATATACAAGAGGTTATAATTATATGGTTTTATCATTTAAATAAAAAAATGGATTCTGTCTACACAACATCATATCATATCTAAATGTAACTGTGTTATATTTTAATTTACAATTTTTAATTTATTTTACTTCACGAAATCAAAAATTGTTTGTGTTCCATTCCATTACCAATCTATCTGTTAGTAGTCTGACTTACTGGAAAGCAACGTTAGTAGTCAGTGAAATTCGAACCCATCGACGGCAATTCTCGAAGTCATTCAACATTTTGCAGCTGGTTGTTCACTAATTTGTCATGTCAGGTTTGGTTAAGCAGTGACTGTTTTATAGGAATTTACATGCCCTTCACAAAAGTATATGGTTCTGAGGTCCCAACTAAAAGCTACCCTATTAGAGTGCGGCATCTCACCTCATTCCACGTTTGTCTCAAAGGGATAACAGTAATGAAACAGTTCATTGACGAGATGTTGAAGATACTGTGTGGTAAAATTTGTCCGGTACAACTAGTGATGTGGGTCTGGAAAAACCCAGTGAGTGGGAAAATAAAAAATGTATATTTACCAAGTATTTCCCATTTTATTTTCCCACCCAAAATCTCGGTGTTTACTTTAATCTTCATGATCATACTGCTTATATCCATTTTAAATATTACATACAGAGAAAACAACACATTTACCCATAAAATTGTTGAAATTCAAATAACAATGGACATTTTGTAAATGTAAATGCAATTGTTGAAACGACGTCAGTGCTTCACTGTCCACAGATTCATAACACTTAGAGATTAGACTTAAACTTTTTTTTTGCGTGGACCCAAACGATATTTCGTAGTTTGTGATATTGTCTAGTCTCTCCCTGAACTCAAAGTTAGTTGTAAGTGTACTTACTTAGTGACATACAGTAAGAAAAAACGGAAATTAAAATAAAGAATTTTTTTTCCGTTTGACAAAAAAAAAAACACTCTTTGTTTTGATGTAATTGGTTTTATTGTTTTTTCATTCCGACAATTCAATACATAGCACATCTTATGCATTTCTGGTTTCAATTTAGTAAACTTAAATAACTTTACTCTAAGAAAATGTTTAACATACTTTCTGTTTGCAGTACGAATGCAATTTATCTTGTTAGCGCCCTTGTACACGTGAGAAATGGAACTTAAATTTATGTTAAAAATGACAAATATTGATTAAAATTGGACAATAACAAAGTGGTTTGTTTATATAATTTACTGATGATGCAAATAATCATCATATAACCCATGAAGAAAGAAAGAAGCACAATATTTACACTGATAAATATAAACACCTACGTAAAAGTTTTTTTTTAAAAACTGGGTATTTTCCCTAAAAATAATAACCCGAATTTTTAACATCTCTATACATGACACGAAATGTTCTAGGTTAAAAATTAGCTGGCTTGGCAAGACAATAGACTAAGCAGCCCCTGTGGCTCAGTGGCTTCGTTGACTTCGAATAAGCACTGAAGGGACGATGTAAGTTCGAGTACAGTTGACGCTGGACATCCTCACAGAGGGTTCCTCAGCACTACAACCGAAAACCCTACAATATAAATCTGGCTACAAAAGAGTGTTCGCCAAAGGATACCACCGTTTGACATGCGACGAGCTTCAGCGACAGATGCCTAGGGAGACCAATGTAATTAAAAGGACAATGGACACTCACACTGCAACCAACTAAGTAAATATGCATAAAAAATATCCGACCGTCGTACACTCCCTCATTTTCTCCCGTCTCGAAAATGCGGAAAGACAGGAGTGTCCATGATATAGTGACCGACCAGCTCAAAATGTTGTAAGAAGGGGAGTTTGAGAATGCTTATGAAAATTGCAAATGTAAACAGTTGGTGGTCATTGGAAGTGACTGCCAGAAAAAAATATA
>JAGDQP010051314.1:0-14042 GCA_022664845.1 Lepisma saccharinum | reverse complement strand
ATATATATATATATATATATATATATATATATATATATATATATATAGAGAGAGAGAGAGAGAGAGAGAGAGAGAGAATTAGACGAAAGTTCCCTCAATTGCAATATATTTTATAAGCTTCGTTGATTCCTTGACCCATAATGATGTCTTTTTTTCTGTGCAAATAGTGGAGTATTCAGGCTTGAACTTCATCCTCTCATCTGCATCATTTATTGTTTTAAATAACGTTCAGTTTAGGCCATGTCTTGATCCTTTTTAACTTGAAGAACCTAGTCTGAATTGAGGTGATTTAATATTTCAAACTGTTTCTGTGTGTGCTTCATAGCTGAGTGATTATGCACGGAGGATAAATGACTGGATCCAGAAATCTCATATGCAGTGAGCAAGTCATAACTGGTAAAGAAACAACTAAATAATCTACATAGTAGTGGCGAATACTAAATGGCTCTTTTCATGTTCCTCATATTACCAAATATTATTTTTAGCACGTTTGTGAAATTCACGCTGCTACGAATCATTGAAATGTGTTTTTTTAATTGGAGAAAAAATAATGAATGTTATGATATTTAATAGATCCACGTGAATTAATTCAATACCTTTTACAAATCAATATCAATTACGTTGATAAAATATATGTTAACTTTGGCAGTTTTTACATTAGTTTTACTGGATAACTGGAAGTAAATATGAGTTTATTCTGTTACAGTAACAGAAGGGACTTTAACCTAAATGTTTTACTGTTAATAGTTAACCCTTAATGTACGCATTAAAACAAATATTAGAAGTAAAAGTAATTTGTTAACTATAACAATTTCGAAACTAAATTGCGATCCTAACGACGTATTTAAAATCAAGCGTATTGGCGGAAACACCATTATTGATTACGCCAGTTCTTAAAGCAAATATAAGTAACATACTTAAACATATCCCAGTATACAATTGTATACACAACATTATTTTATTTTTGTAGAAAGACGTCAAACAAATTTGAAGAGTACAGAGAAAGAAGGGGCTATGTGCATGAAAGACGATTTCTTGTGAAACGCGTTTTACAGTCTACTTTCCCAATTACTTCCATGCATTTCAACTCTTGAAAACCACTACGACCTGATGATTTTTTACGCTTTCGGATTGAAACATTTATAGTTTGTAACACATGTTAAGAGTAGAAACTCCTCTTAAGAAGAAAATGCGCATAATACCTTCTTCATCTGAACTCTTAATTAGTTTGATTAAAATTGCAAATAATCTCCCCAAGAATGTATACTGTTTCAATACTTCCGCACGGTGTAACGTTTCACGTGCCGTGCTTTAATCACCAGTAGCCATGGACTACGACGGTGGGTTGGCACAAGAAGGGATACAGAACAAATGGAATCGGAAACCGAGTCATTTTCAGGTTCCGGTGAATATAGCAGATGCTGACCGCTGCCTTCCGCAAGCTCCTGTGAAATTTTTAGTGTCGATTCCTACGGCGACTACCTTGCAAGAGATTAAGAGACTACCGCACCAATGGACTGACCTCTCGTCTAGAGGAACAAGATTCTCTCGCACTTTCAAGAGATCCTCTCGTTTCAATTTCACTTTCGGATGGCTGCCTCTCCGTCCAAGAGACAGGTTTTCAGGAGTGTATATTCAAGAGACTCCGACCTCTCGCTTTATTCAAGGGCTTATGAATAATCTCTCACTTCCACCAAGAGATGGTGTATCTCTCGCACTGTGAAGGAAAACTAGTGATTCCATCGCTGGGTAAGAAGAAATCAACAATTTAATAACTAGCATCTACTAGTTGGTTCACTGTCTAATTAATCGTGCTTTGTTTGATCGTTGTACAATGCATAATCTGTACCTCCAAGTTATATAAGCATATACAATAAACTATAGCAATCCCTAACTTTTACGGCTTCATTATTTATAAACGTTAAATTTTAATTAATCTTAATTCGACAGTTATTTAATCATGTGAATACATTACTTTCTGGTTAAAGGTTATTAAGATTAATTAAAATAGAGCAATATGCCATTTACACAATATGACAGTGTCATGCGCCATCTGTGAGACACTAGTGGTAATACGTGAATTTTTAATCTCAAATACACTGCATTAGTGGCTACCACACATGGAGCTCGAAAGGGCTGCCAGTTCTGTGCCACTAACTGACTACATGACTTACTACTACACATAATTTAGTATACCACATCAGTGAGCTTCTCTTCCTGTGTGTCTGAGGGTTTTAGTTATAAACAATAATATCAATACGACACTACACTTATAGAAAAAACTGCACTACATTTTCAATATCCTGCCACTCTTCTATTCACACTCGGACCTATACCGTAAGATATTATACTACAATTATATATACTATATGCAGGCTTTTTCGGGATAGATTCTATCCTATTCATTTGTCCAGGTGAACTATCTTTTTTCCTTCCTAATTTCTGTCACCATCTTCCCCATGTATCATATCCTCTTGGTCACACGTTCAGCCCTATTCTTGGCAACGCACTAGTTGTACTACATATTCACCCTCATTAAGCTGTGTGATAATCCATCTTCGTTCTCACTCGCTGCAGTTTCTGTCCGACTACTATGCCCATGGTCCATGTTCGACCAATGGTACATTGCGCACAGGTTCGACGCGTAGCTCAGGTGCCTTTTCTAGATTTTTGCCTTCACTTGTGCAGGCAAACCTTGATCGGCTTCCGAGTTTTATCTGCGATCTTGCTCCCGGGTTTTCTCCTTCCGGGCTTGCTTGTTCCGGATTTCTGTATTTTATCTAATTGCCACAGAATTTCTCCCGTATATGATTCTTTCCACGGAACCTTCTCTCATTCCAACGGGTTCTTGTAGGTGATTCAGAACCTTCCTGGTTACTGCGAATCAATGGTACTCCACCATTTGAGTCGGATCCATCACTACCTTCCTGTGCTCCTTGCTCTTGTCCATACCTCACTTGTAATTCATTTACTCCTGATGGTTTCGTTCTGTTATCATTTGGTTTATCATGCTGATATGGTTGGCCACAACCATAGTTCGATGATCCCTTTCTTATCTCGTTTGTATCATATACTAGCTCTAATATTACTACTTGAAATAAGTCCAAGAATCGCTTTATATGAGCTATAGACAAGTACCTTTGACAACTCATTGGCAACATTGTAACTAAACAAGTACATAGTTGCGACTCCGTAATATTTTCATCAAGGTCTCGAATTAGCGTATATCGCTCAACCACAAACCCTTCTAAACTCCTATATGTCCTTGAATCAGACGGCACGATCCTTAGTAGAGTACATTTTCAGTATACCATCCCTTCAGATTGATAATACTGTAGAAATGCTCTTTTGAACTCGTTATAATTTCTGAATCTCTTTTCATTTGACTGGTACCAATAGAGTGAGCATTTTAATACGAAAGGAATTACTTTCTTCAATTCCACCATCTGTATACCAGTTACTATTGCTTTCCTCTCCAAGAGTCTAATGTAAGCTTTCGCTGACAACTGGGACGTCTCTACCGCATATAACGAAACCATTTTCAAATCGGACAATTGCAGTGACCATTCGTGTTCCCGTGGACTGCGGTCTTCATTTCTTCGTTTCATTCCCCGCGGTGATTCCTTCATCCTACTTCTGTTGGACAGTTTTATTCCTGCATCCCGCCTGAAGTGACTGCCTGGTCTTCTTCTTATGTTTTCACTAGATTCATCCGTATCGGAATAGCCACTTTCCGAGGAGGTATACTCTGCCTTTCCAGTAGGTAATGTGTTACGCCTTCTGATGTCGTATTGTTATGGCTCTTCCATTCCGTTATTTTCCTATCGAAGCCACTAGTTTCTTCTCTACAGGTCTCTTCCTATATTTCCTTATCTTTATCTCAAGCACAGCTACTCCACTGAGTAGATCATATACATCTTAGATTTTATTTCGGCCATATTTTCACTACTTTTTTGCAACGACTCCTGTAAGGCATTGACTCGTTTTTCCACTCCTTCATTCAATTGGAACGCTTCAGCATGCCTCGTTTCCTTTACTTCCTTCATCTTCACATCAATGTCCTTATATACCTTGTTCATATTCTTCTGGACCGTCTTACTCATTACTATCATCTGTTCGTTCACTACTTTCCCCATATGTGTGACACTTTGCTCACTATATTGCTTTGTCTTCAGTGCCAAATTAGCCACCGATTCTATCGAATTCACAAATGTTTCTTTCGTTTCTCTCTTTCTAGCCGAACACATTATCCAGTTCTACATTGAAATTTTATTTAAAATCTAACATTTCATCCATCTGTCCATCTTACTTGTCAACTCTGAATAGTATTTCATTCTTGACTTTATTACGGTTTCATCAATACATCAAAATACCTCAGTCCTCATTTCCTCGTACCGTTCTCTGAGATTAGTAATGGCGTCCTGAAGCGTAAAGTTCATTACATCCAGACGACCTTCCATAAAAGCGTTGTCCATCTCCAACTGTTGCTGAACCACTTTATGTACATCATCACTGTTGATCACTCTCTCTAACTGCTTTTGAATACGTTTGTGCGTACTTTCTAAATTTATGACTTGTCGGTGCATATCTTCTCTATACTTATCCATCTGTCTCATATCGGAAATCGATTCAGCCTGTATCTGCTCTATACGCTGTTCCATCCTTTCCATGCGAGTAATTGATTATACTTGGGATTGCTCTATTTTGTTATCTAACTTCTCTACACTAGCAACCTGCAATTGCACAAATCTTTCGAGTTTAACATCCGACTCCTTCTTATTTGTTTCTATGTCGTGCTCTAGCTTTTGCATATCAGCAGTCTGAGACTATTCCAAAATATAAATTATCTCAACTTGTGACTGCTCCTGACATTTTTTCTAGTTTTCTTATGCGAGAAACTAACTCAGATTGTGACTGTTCCTGACGAGAAATTAGTTGGGTCTGTGGCAGTTCCATACGGCGTTCTAGCCTTTTCATATTAGCAGCCTGTGATTGTTCTAGTTTCTCAACACTAGTAGCCTGTGAATGTTCTGACATCTCCGCACCAACAGCCTGGGATTGTTCCATACGATCAAAACGTACATGAATTTTATCAATGCTGGTGGTTAATTTATTCAGTAAAGAAAATATGGTTTCCGACGTAAGTGATCCTGGATAAGGCGACTTCCGTCTTTATTTTCTTCACAGATCCTCTATCTCTTCGTCTCTCGCAAGTCTCGGAGGGAACCAGATATTTCCACTATATACTCACAACATAATTTAACTTTACCTGGGACACTACCCTCCTTCTCGGTTTCTCCCGAATCTGACACGTTTACAGAGTTTTGTTCGCATTTTCCCTCCTTTGTCCCATCTGTGTATACAACGTATTGAACCACTAAGGGAGTAAGAGCGGTCCCATCGGGTCCCTGTTCGGGCACCGTATGTAACGGTTCAGGTGCCGTGCTCCGATTACCATTATCCAAGGACTACGACGCTGGGTTGGAACAAGAATGAATATGAAACAAATGGAATTGGAAATCAAGACATTTTCAGGTTCCGGTGAGTGCAGCAGGCGCTGATCCTTTACAGCGTGTAACGATAGCCTTCCGTGAGCTCCTGTCAAACACTTTCGTGTAGAATTATACGGTGACTACCTTGTAAAATATTATGGGCAAGATAATTTTATTTCCTCTCTATATATGAAATAATGTTTTCCATTAACCACTTATGCTCAAAATACTACCGCATCAATGGACTGACCGCTCGTCTAGAGGAACAAGATTCTATCGCACTTTCAAGAGATCCTATCGCTTCGAATTCACTTCCGGAAGATTGCCTCTCCGTCCAAGAGACAGGTTTTCAGAAGTGTCTCTTCAAGAGACTTTCCGACCTCTCGCTTTATTCAAGGGCTTATGAATAATCTCTCACTTCCACCAAGAGATAGTGTATCTCTCGCACTGTGTACATCTCCAGTTAAATAAGGCATATACAGTTTACTATTACAAGATACAGTAATACAAAAATAAATTAAAAGATAGAAATAAGAATACAAATTTACAACTTCATATATTCGAGGGAAGGCATCCGGCTGTTAAAAAAAATGACAAATCTTCGGAATTCCAGATCTGCCATTTAGGTCCTCGATGCCATCTCATTCTTTCAATAACATTGTTTTAATAGTACAAAGAAAATAAAATATAAAGAGACAACTATATAGTAACAGCTACATCAAGAAAAAAAATAGCTATGATTCATAAATAACTACAAATAAGTGTAAAATATAGAACACAAAGGAGAATACAAAGTTTTGGTTGGTTGTATTTAAAGAAAGACATCCGGTTATTCCAAAGATGACAGATCTTCGGAACTCCAGAAGATCTGCCATTCTGGCCCCGGCTGCCACCTTACTCTTTCTGTAAGAAAACTTAGATTAAGATGAGACTAAGAAAAAGAGAGAAGAAGAAATAGAATGACAACAGAAAACAAAACTGACTATGATTTAAAAGTATCTACAAATATTATGCTATTATATAAAACAATGATTTGCTTAAAATTAACTTTGTTATACTATATGTCATGAGCCAATAATTTTTTTCAATCATTTTCTGTATATTGAAAATGTTAAACTGAAATCTAGATCTCGAAATTTGTTTAATAAATTATTGTATATTAAACAGACTCTGAGGAGTGGTGAAGATTTGTGTTGTTCTGTTCTTGGAATTGCACATCATAATAAATCTCTGGAACGAAAATTCCATTGTCTGATGTTAAAATTTATTCTACACAGGAATGTTGCGTTATCAAGAATACCATTTACAGTTTTGTATAGGAATATCTGCTCGGATATGTCCCGTCTGCTTTTCAGAGTAACGTAATTAAATTCACATAGCAATTGTTTATAAGGTATTTTTGTTCTATAAGCCGATACATGATATTTTTATAATCAAGAAATCGCAAAACCTTTTCTGAATTGGTTCCATTCTCTTTTGCTGTGATCGATATCTAGGTGACCAAATGACTGATGCGTATTCCAGTTTACTTCTTACCATACTATTGTATAATACACTAATACAATATATGTTATTAAAACATATAGCATTTCTGATTATCAATCATAGTTTTTGTATTCATTGTTAACTATCTGCGAAGTATGCTTTTTCAATGACATATTAGAGTCAATACTAACACCAAGATCCTTTATATGGCACACCTGTTCAAGTTTTTCATTATTTAAAGAATATGTATAGCGTTGAGTGAATTTAGTACTAGAGAAAATCATGGCAAATCATTCTTTAATAATGATATTCAGGTCATTACTTAATGTAGTTCATGTAGTTCATTTACATCTATTTGCAGTTGTATAGGATCTTGTGAGTTTCTAATTTCCTTATATAATTTAACATCATCTGTGTACATTAGACACTTAGAATATTTAATTTTGTTTGGGAGATCACTTATGTACATATTGAAAAACAGAGGTCCTAGATTGGAGCCCTGGGGGTACTCCTGAATGAACATTATACTTGAAAGATATTGACTGATTGTATGTAACATACTGTTTTCTATTATTAAGATAAGATGAGTAAATCCTCAATAGTTGAGAAGATAATCCAAATTTTCATAATTTCTCTAATATACAATGATTAATCTTATCAAATGCGTAAGCAAAATCCACATATATTGCATGAACATCGATATTTTCATGAAATTCATTGTAAATGTCCTGTACAATATTAATGAGATTTGTTGTAGTTGATCTGTGTGGGAAAAATCCATGTTGATATTCATTTATGTAACTCTTAACATGGTTGAAAACTCTATTCTAAAGAATTTGTTAAAAAAAACTTTTGCTGGTGCACACAGAATAGTGATAGGTCTGTAGTTTTCTATTTTTGTTTTATCACCTCCTTTAAAAATCGGAGATATACGTGTTAGCTTTCAAAGACTTGGAAAAGTTGCAGTGCTTAGCATCAAATTGTATATCGTACATAATGGAAACATAAGGAACATTTAATCGTTTAAAAACATTACTTTAAGTTAAAAAAAAAGATATTAACATAATTAAAAAAAGACCAAATTACCATTTACGCAAGTTGACAGTGTAATGTGGGACACTAGTGGTAACACGGGAATTTTTAGTCTCAAATACACTGCGTTAGTGTCTGCCACAACGTTAATTCTCAACTATCCAGACTTTAGCAAGCCGTGTAGAGAAAAACATTATCATCTGTGCAGTGAATTTTTTATGCGACAAAATGGTGTTCCCGAACAAAACTTCTCGCTAATTTATTGACGGTATGTTCTTTCTTCATTTGCAGTCTTATCTAAAGTGTTGTTTGTATGGCATACACAACAACGTACTGTCCCGTCATCATACATATAATATGTATATGAATGAACTTTTGCTACAAAAATTGTTTATTGCTCAATTCTAGAGTAACTTAATATCTTCAAGCTAACACTGGAGTCTAGTTCTAACTAAGCTAACCGATCAAGTTCTAACTCAAGGGTAAATAGTTCTTTATCGATTACGTTTACACCTTTAGTAGCTGTGTGGGGACAGATCAGCCCAGAAATACTCGTTTTGCGGTTTACTATCAGAACATTTAAAGCGGGGGATACTAATTCAGTAATTGCACTGTTCATATTTATCAACTTTATCAATATGATGCAATAGTCTTCAGTGAAACGTGGCCCAATGATAGTCCTTTTGATATTGAGTTTCGTTTATTATCAGAGTTCAATATTATTCGTAACGTTCGCCTGTCATGTCGTGAAAGTTTTATGATAATTAATATTAAGTGGCCTTCTAAGCTTAGATATGATTTAAATAGAAAATGCGAACTTATATGGATTGTGGTTAAACTTACAAAAGAATTTACAATGTTGATTGTTTGCTTTTGTCAACGTCACAGGAACAGCTTAACTGAACTTTTATTGAAATGTTAGGATTCACTTTTTACTGCTATACCCCATGGTGAGGTAATACTTTTGGGGGCTTTAGTCTTGGAATTGATTGGTTCGACTGCAAATATGGTTTCCCAAAAGATAAAAACAGTTCTTCGTTCAGAGACAATTTTATTCATGGCCTAGATTTCAGAACACATAATCTGTCACTAGAAAAAATAGCAATTTAGATTATGTTTTATCAACTTTGACAACCTGTAAAATTACTCCTTCTAGAAATGTACTCCCATCCGACCAAGAGTCGCTTGATATTATGTACACACTTCTCACTTTCTCCCAGTCTACGAGGAGTTTCGGCTGGTCTTATACTTCTAATTGGAGTAAAACACATTGTTCAGTTGTTCGTCACGTAACTGATCTTATGCTATGGAGTTCTTTCTTATCTGGTACAATTCAAATGGCTGTTGATACATTAACTGAATTTTTGATCGAGGTAATACGAGATTCTTTTCCTCATAAAAAAAATCCTTCTTCTAAATGTCTTCGCTGGTTTGATCATGAAATTAAAGCCACCCGTGACAATAAGAAAAAACTGTGCAAACTGTGGGAGAAAACGAATATGCGTATAATAACTAAATTATTTTCAATTTTTACTAAACTCTTTTACGACTAAAATATAACGTGTACCTACAAAGTATAACTGAAACCATTCGCACCAATCCTGAAGGGTTCTGGCAACTAATTATACAGAAATCTAGTAATAAACAGATTCCAGTGGAAAGGACGTATACTAATTTAACTGCTACAGGATCTGGTAGAGCACATTTATTTGCTGAGATCTTCAAAATTAGTAGATGTCAACAGCTCAGCACTACTGTCCTTTCCTCATTTTAGGTCTGTAACAAATGAGTCTTTGACAGGCATCAGTTCAAATGCATCTGAAGATTACAGCTGATTTTTTTATCAGCTCTTCTCGCAGAGCTGGGCATGCATATTCCAAATCACTTGGAAATACTTCCGGTAGGAATAGCCCACACTCGCTTATCCTGAACTATAAGTAACAGTGAGAAGCGCTCAACTCGGCACCTGCAGTTTGGTCTTGTGGTCAAGACGTTGGAAAGCTGATCCAAAGGTCCCTGGTTCAAACTCTAGCGTCCCCTTTTTCCATATTTTTTAAAATAAAATTAAAGTTTTTTTCGTTCTTTACGTAAATTCACAAAAGGAAATTTAATAAAAGTTGTGATTTACAATTTTAAAAGATGCCACTAAAAACTAGGATTTATATAAACACACCAGGGTCACTCGGTGTGCAAGGGAGGGACGGTGCGTCCGAAGGCAGCTGGGCGGCGTTAGCCGCGGGGAGGGTTCGGTGGGCATACGCAAAAGTACTTTTTACTCAATAAATCTGTTTAGGCAAAAACTCTGTGCCGTACCGGAAGTGTTTCCAAGTGTGCTCCGAAAGGCAAAGCCCTGCGACTTGAGCTGAGAAGAAAATCTTACCTCTTTCACACCTCATAACTTCTGGTTATGATTCTATTCCAGCAGATTTTCTAAAGGATACAGCTACTTCGTTAGCATAACCTTTAACTTTTCTTTTGAATAGGTGCTCTTTAGAAGCTTAATTCCCATCTATATGGAAAAAGGTCAACACCGTACCTATTCCAAAGCTATGCACAAAAATGGTCAGCAAATACAACAAAACGCGGTTTTCAATTTTTTAGATAAGGGTAGGCTGTATGGAATAACAAAAATATGTTTTAGTTTAAATGTATTGAAATTTTAGACCCGTTTAGGATAATTTCAGTTTAATAGGCGATTTTCCTTTCCTTCCTTAGAAGCTTTTATTTTTTATTCTTAGATATTTGCCGCCCCTAGCCGCCTGGGTCACTTGCCCCCTTTTGTCCCTATATATACTGGTAGTTCCTGCTTAACCAATCTGTCCACTCTTCACTCACACGCTATTAATTGCCAGTATAATATTACACATCCTGATATAATATACTCTGATCTTTCATTTTTTTTATTCGATATGTTCATATGTTACATAAACTGTGTCACAAGTTTAACATCCATGGCAAATTTCTATCCTTAATTTAAGATTACCTATCTGACTGCCAGTAACGCGTTGTTTAGTCTGGCGCTGCTTCTCTATAGTGCACCATTGCATCTAGAGTACCACAGGGCTCCGTCCTCGGATTCTTGAATTGTGTTCTGTTCATGGACGACTTCATGGAACAAAAAACTGATTCTTCAAGCAACGTTCTTATCCGATGACTGTAAACTGTTTAGAGAAATTAAAACTATTGACGATGTAACGCAAATGTAGTCCGCTGTTGTAATTTTCTTTCCGTAATGCCATAAATGGCAGCTCAAAATTAAAACTGATAAATGTACTACCCTCAAAATTAGACATACGATACGTTCTCTTCAGAGTTTGTGTCATGTTAAGTTCACTCCTTTAGGCAAAGTTTTATCACATAAAGTTCTGGGTGTTTTGATCGACTCAAAGCTGACATTTGAAAATCATGTTACAATGTCAACTTAAATTCCAGAAAATTTCCAGGTTTACTTTATAGATTCGTTGATTTCAAGCTTTTAGTTTACTTTACAAGAGTAGCATATATTGGCACCTTGAATATTGCTCTCATATCTAGGCTATGGCGTTTCCCACAGTGCTGTCAAAGTTAACTGAGTATTCCACACTTTTGGATAACGTTCGCATTATTGTCTCATCCACATACAATTTAAACAAACGCATCTTAGAAGTCCTTCATAATAAACCTCCTTTAGCACGTATATATTTTCATGACTTTAAATATCTGTGTAAAATGGTTAATGGACATCCCAGAACAGGTGATATTTTTCACGAGCTGCTTTTAAGAGTTCCTGTAAGATCCTCTTGTAGTAATGGCCTGTTTGCTTTGTTAATATCAAGGCTTGCTTTACACAGCGTTCCCTAATTTACAGGTTGTCATCTCTGTATAACCAAATTTCAAGTCATTTTGATTTCCTTCTACCACAAAAACATTTAATATGAAACTAGTATTGATATCTGATGTAAGTTGAGGTAATGATCTTATCTTTGCATATATATTGTATTAATCTTTCCGTTAATGTATTCGTTATTTTTTTATTTTTTCTTGTATTGATTTTTTCTTGTTTTTGTTTGTCAACTTACAATGAACATTCGCCAGATGTCAGAGCCTGATTTTGATAAAAAATTGTATGTAGGTACATTCCCTAGATAAACATTCACAGCCAAAATTATAGGTGTTGCCGTTAACAAATAACGACAAAGGAACTCGAGAAAGATAGGAAAACCAAGAAAATACAATGTAGAATATGGAAAACGCCTTTTCCTTTATAAGTTGTTACATATATTGAAAGAAAATGACTGTTAATGGATACTGAACAAGTTATAATACATGCTACAGGGTAGGATGACAATAGCTGCTAGTTTGAAAGCGGAAATCTTGACTATGCTTCTACATTTTTAAATAATAAGTGGGTCATGTGATATATGAATCTGCTCTTGAATGTGCCAAGAGATCCAACGAAGAAGTCAATTTTGGCAGAACTGTATTCTTGCACTAAAAAATGGCTCATTAAACTGACTTTGAGAATGTGTGAGCAAAATGATGAAAAAAAACATTTTGTTGAAACAGCTAAAGGAACGAAAACCAAACGGTTACATTAAAGGTACCGTTATTTTGGAAAATATGTTTCCCATTGTCATAACATGAAGTGTACTATAAAAATTTAAGTACAGTAACGGAAGATGAATTTCCAATTTTAAGAAAGCGTAATGCTAGGTGAAAGTGATCTTCACAATGTCAAATTCGCTTGTCTTCTTGTGGTAAAAGATTACAAGTATGCCAAAATTGACTTTGTAATTGTGTTTCTTGGAGCATTCCAGCAAAGATAGATATATCCCATGACCCACTTAATATTTACAAATTTTGAAGTATAGTGAAGATGGCCACATTCAAGATGGCGGGTACTGACTTCTTATACTCCATCATGTATTGTCTCTTGCTCAGTATTCATTACTAGCCATTCTCTTTCAATATATGTAATAGTCTTTAAAAAGAAAAATCATTTTGAGTACTCTGTACTTGATTTACTAGCTCTCTATGTTCCATCTTGTAGTGTAAGAAAACTACAAGCCTACAATTGTTTGATTTAATTTCTAAATTATAATTTTATATTGAGCTATTTCTGGTAATTTAATCTCGTATTTGGAAACCCTGCGCGAATCGCTCCCTCGGTTTGGTTGCGCGATATAAGCGGTTTCTAGCCACTGTTTGGGATGTCTCGCTACATGGGAAGGTCGGCTTGTCTGCAGCTACGACTTGGATTCGTTATATTGGATTGTCGACTTTGGTTGCTGCTGCGAAATAATTGTGGTTAAATCCGACTTCAAAGAGCTTGAATGCAGGCTTAGTATAATTTATTAATAATAATTTAATAATAGTACAAGTAAACTATTGTTCTGAAGTAATATTAGCTAATTTTGTTTGATAATAAATTACTCAGTCACGTTATTTCTCGGAAGAAGTTAAATGGCGAATGTCGTTGCATGGGGCATACTCAGTAATTACGATAAACCAGTTACTGTTGTGAATTAAATAATCGAGAGTAATATCTTTTGCTTTTTCGTGAGTGGAACTAAATTATTTCTTAAAAGAGAGTTGGATTTGATTTCAATTTATAGTAAGTTAAATCTCCAGATAAAACATTTTGGTATTTTCCAATAGTTCACATTCAGAAGGTACAACCTTCCTTTAGGTGTCAACGAGAACTTACGTGAAGACAAAGTAGGGTGTATTGGATTGCAATGGCATCTGTTTCTCCCCTTTCCCCTTCTCTATTTTACTTTCAACTTGTGCAGAAGAGAGCGGAAGTGAGAACGTGTGTTCTGGTGACGTTGGCTTGAAGGCCATTGATTTGTCATTGCGTGTATAGGCGTGTGTTTCCTGAAGAAAGGATTCCTTCCCCCTTCTTTATTTTGCTCCTTACAACTTGTTCAGTATAGTATGGAGGTAGTGAGTGACCTTTTGATTAGTTTTGTGAAAGGGTGGTTGGTTTCTCCCCGCTCCTTATACGTCTGGTTGGGACGTTAACTAAATTTGGTTAAAATTATTGTTTCTTAA
>JAGDQP010051313.1:0-14043 GCA_022664845.1 Lepisma saccharinum | reverse complement strand
AAGAATGTTTCTTAATTCCTCAAGTGACAAGTCATCCTCATCTTCTCCTGTCTTTTCCCTTTCCTTTTCGTGAGCTTCTTTTTCCCTTTTCTCCTTTTCCTTCTCTTCTTCAGTTGATATGCCTTTCAACTTGTTCCACGCATATCTTAATGTGACTGCCTTAACCAAGCTCCAAGCTTCCGCCACCATGTAAGCGCAATCTTTCAAATCTATTTTTTTGTGGTTAGCCAACACACCTTCTTCGTCTTCGCCTTCTACCACAAGTTTCCTTAAAAGTTGCCTTCTCTAATGGCGTTTCATGGTTTCGATAACAGACTGGTCCATTGGTTGCAACAAGGTTGTGACGTTTGGCGGTAAAAAGATTGTTGTACACTGGCCATTCACTCTTCCCAATAATTCTTCGGTGGGATGAGTTGGTGCATTATCAAAAATCAAAAGCACTTTACTGCCTTCTTTTCTAAGACATTTTTGGTGCTTTTTAACTTCAGGGATGAAAATTTCATCGTACCACTCGGTAAACAATGCTGCAGTCATCCAAGCCTTGGGTTGGTTTTTATAAAAGAGGGAAAGCTTTTTCACAGTTTTCAATGCTCTTGGGGCTTTTGACTTCCCTATCAACAGAAGTGGTATTTTATGGCTTCCCGTAGAGTTCGCACAGCTACGCACCGTAACACGGTCTTTACTAACTTTATGTCCTGGAGCACTAGACTCCCTTTTAGAGGCTAAAGTGGTTTTAGGCAGAGCGTTCCAAACAAGACCGGTTTCATCGGCGTTGTACAAAAACTCAGGATCGTAGGAGTCTGCTACATCGTTAAATTTTTCAATAAAATCTTCTGCAGCTTTGGAGTCTGCTGATAACTTCTCGCCACTTAAATCTAATTCACGGACACCGTGCCTGAACTTAAAATTTCTTAGCCAGCCGTTACTTGCTTTAAAGGATGAACAACCAAGCTTCTGAGCTAAGATCTTAGCTGTTTCACAAAGAATCGGACCCGAAATTGGGTTTCCCATAGAACGTTGCTGCAAAAACCACTTGAGAACGGCATCTTCTAAATCTTTGTTTGTTGCTACCTCCATTGATTTTCTTGAAGAACTTCCATCTTCGTTTTCAAGCACTGACACGAAGTTTAAAAGTGTAGGTTTGCTCCTTTTAACGTCTGAAATCGTTGCTTGTCCAATACCGTACATCTCAGCCAACTGTTTACCCGTAACTCCTTTATCTGATTACTCTATAATTTTTAGTTTATCCCCTAACGATAACACAACACGTTTTCTTTTAGAAGGCATGGTGAACGACGAAACGTACTCACAAACAAAACAACGCACCGACGCGAAAGAGTACCGTCACAGTAGCAGGTGGGTCGGGGCGGCCGGAGACGGACGACAGTAGCCAATAGAACTGCACTATGAGACGGTGACTCATCATCCCAATAATGTTCGCGCTGCGCCTACGCTAGCTTCGTGGAGGGAAGGACAAGATCGCGCGTAGACAGAATCATTAAATATTTTGCGAATCGCACTACGTTTCCGTCTTTTTTTTTCTGATAGCGCTTCGGATAATTGGAGTTCTACTGTATATGTCGCATACTACTTATCCGAGAAGCAGTTAAATATGGAATCAAGATTAATTTCAAAACTGAAGTGAAAATCAAAGCATTAGTTCGTTCCTTGAAAGATCAACTAGGCGTCAAAACGACGAATAAAGTTCTTTGTTTAGCCCCTTTTATTTTATTTATTTATTTTTTAACTTCATCCAGAAACCATTTGTATTTCCAATACAACTTGCTTTTCAATGATCTACCCGAAGTCCCGTCTTATTTCTGAAATCAAAGAGTATTATAATTAATGTAGGATATGACGTTCATATTATTGATATTGTCTTTAATTGTTCTTCACTGTGCAAGAAGTTAAATCTGATTTTTGAACATATAGATGAGATCTTCAACTTAAATATACATTTTGCTTGTATTTAACGAAAAAGTGAAAGATTCAGAGGGTTCTCGATTTTTTTCATCTGTACCAGTATAATATTAGTTAAAAACATATCCATATATTTTCTCCCTACTAAAAATCGGACAATAGAAATGACTACTGCGAAACGATATTGTCTCTTGGTTAATTACATGTAATTTAGACAAAGTAAAATAGAACTTATCACTGGCATCGTAAAGCGTTGATAGAATCGATCAACAGAAATAACTACAACATTCGCTTATATCAGAACCTCTCCATCTACTATGTAATCTGAATACAGTTTCGGCACTTTTGATAAAGAACTGGTTACATAAAAGAGAACACAGTCGTAGGATAAGGAAAGCAGGAATTCCAACTTTCTAAGACTTTTGAGGTGAGTGAGACCATTGTGCGTCGCTTTGGAGGTCACGAAACCTTGGATCCCGTTATCCTATTCTTCTATGTTATTAAATTCCACACTTGTGAAGAAATGCACCATAAAACGAAAAAGGTGGCGATCCCAAGGGAAAGTTCCGAACTGAATGGCGGGTATAATAACAACTCGATTTTTATATTTTTATCGCACAACTCTGAACATTATGTTGATGGGTTGTCTACTTGGAGTAGAGTCCTCCATCTGTTGATCAGTGTTGGTATTTTTGGTAGAAAACACCATGGACCCATTATAGTTGATCTGGATAAAGTTGACCGTTCACCACATACTAGTTCCCAATGCACTGGACTATCTACGTTCCACCCAAAGCAGAACATCAACTTTTTCTCACAGAGTCTTTCTAAATCTCTGATTATTCTGCCTGGCTTCGCTGATGCTACCGGTTGCTAGTAATGAAGCATGGCAGAAATATCCACTTCTCATCCCCCAGTGAAGATTCATGACCAAAACCGCATGCCATGTGGATTATGCAACAATCCTCGATACATGAGGACTCGTTTCCGAACCTGTTCCGGCATCTGGACTTGAAACCCTGGCCATGAAGATGACGAACTATACTGCATTATGAAGTTGACTGACAACAGCTAAGTTTGTTGCGGGTATGAATTGAACAGGGCTGCGCAGTGTCTTTCTATTCGCCATGGACAGGTGACTTAACCTTGGACTCTATACCACGCTAGTCTCGAAAGATTCAAGACGTTAGAATCATTTACATTCGTGAGCGAGTCTACCGTTCCGCCTCCTTTAACATTACTAATTTTTAATTTCCATGGTTGCCCCAGTAATACTAAGTTCATTCTTTTAAAACAATGTAAGTGCATCCTTACATAGCGTTCCCTCACAGCAAAAACTATCGGGCCAATACCAGTACGCCCAATACTGGCCCGATATCCTGTTTTGTTAAGGATTATTCAGCGGTCTTCAGCTTCAGTTGGAACAGTCTGCAAGTACCAGACAGGTTAAATGCACCGTCGCGTGTTCGATGAGACCTACGCCAGCAGATAGATCACAGTCCTATTTGCAATGTACTGCATCGCTCAAATAAAGACATCACACATCCAACATAACCATTTGAAAACCACATGGAATTACCTGGTATGTTTACAGAGAAAAGTGTAAACCTGCTAGGCTATGACCAATCTAAAATAGTGATTACCGTCATGAGATAATCTCCCTAATTTCGATCAAATCATGTACCGCAGAAAAACATGTACCTATAAAGAGACTTCGATTACACTTACCAGATAATGTTACAATTCCTTTTGACGACGGCTCACTTCTTAGGTAACTATTACAAAAATCTGCAGATTCCAAGGCCATGAAAACAACGTAACCAAGAAAGTAGCCAGCAGTTTGACCAACGCTGTTGCATGTTGATGCATGGCCCACATTGCACCTAAAAGACAATTAGTTAGACATAACCCATCTTTATACATAAAATAATGGCAAACATGTGAAAGACGTGTTTAAGTTTAACCAAAATAAAACAGTACACTACTAAATCCCATCCCCCGTGGTCTAGTGGTTACACTCGCTTCGAATTGACACTTAGGAAGCAAGAAGATTTGTCTTGTAGCCAACGTCTTCCTGTTTCACAATGGGAACCCTTCAGAAGTGCTTTGGGCGATCTCTCACATGTGTGATACGTTGTAACTGATTGTATAGCCTCATATACAACGAAATGTAAATAAAACGCTATACTACTAAAACATGCTGGAATGAGCAATACGCGATATAGTCACACGATCTACGTAATTCATTCTACTAATTACAAATGCTAAGTAAAGATAAACACACACAAAAATTTACATCTCGGTTTACGTATTGCTCCTAAATATTTAAGTTGCCATTTTTAGCGATCATTTTCACGCCGCAGCCAGACTAGGCGCTATGCTCGGGGCCAGTCGGGCACACACTGAACATAATAACCGATAACAGAGATCGCTATAATATTGTTATAGTTACTAAGTTAACGAGTTTCAATATATCCTCACAATTCAACGTCACACACTATAAAAATGTACCGTACAGGCTAGTCCAACATAAGCTTTAATGCTGTCACTCTCACCCTGTTTTCTCATGTACACTCTGTAAGAAAACAGTCTATGAGAAAATTTTCTACATCCAAAAAATTGCACGATGTGGCAGCACCGAACTTGTATTTTATACAGAAGAAACATTTATTTCATACATTATTCTTGTTATATAAATCGGTTCGATGTTGCCAGATAGGTCTTCCATCGTTTTTTTTTTTTTGTTTTGTTTTGTTGTTGTTGTTGTTGTTAATGAATCCAAGTACACAAAGGTGCATTTTCAAAACTTTCTCCTTTAATAAACCTAACAGGGAAGTTCTAAAATTGAATTCAATGTAGCCTCATATTTAGCCTCTTTCTGGCTACAGCCAGATGATGATAGGCATCCTGCCCGAAGGCAGATCAGTGAATTATTATTAACGGGACCTACAGGTTTTGGTAAAGTGTGCTCCGAACCAGTGTTCAAGAAACTCCTAGTGGGAACTGAATCCGTGACCACGCACACAGAAAGCGAGAGCGTTAACCTCTCGGCAACCCCGAGGTCTCAGAGGCATATATATGAGCCGAAAGTCCCTGGGAAGGTAAATTAATGTAGTTTGTCATTGTCTCCCATCAGATGAAAATGATGTCCTAAGGATAGAACATACCGTTTAAAGAAGGCCCCGAACCACTTGTTCCTATAACATGGACACCTGTATTCTTTTTTTTTTTTTCTATCTGTAATAACATGGTCTATAGAAAAATATCGGTAAAGTCCACTCGGTTCTAATTAGGGACTACTCAAGGAAAGAAATCAAATGGTACAAATCCAAGTTCTGTACGGAAACCGGAAAGTTATTTTCAGAGCCTAAGCCAGTTTTTGGCGAGCCTTTTGCCTTTAGGTTAGCTCACGATTCGTTCTGCATGAGTATGTAGCAATAAACTGTTTGTTGATTCAGGTCAGGTCTAAACGGATCTAACATCTATTCGAGGCGGAGAAACAAACAGAAAAACCAACATTTTGCTACTAACCGGAAACGTCACTTTTCCTAGTCCTGCACGAGTCACCTAAATTTACTCGTGTTTTTGTTTAAGTTTAAACAGCTGTCCTCCTCCTTCGCATTGAGCTAACCATGGATGAAACAAATCTAGTTATCTTAGTCATAATTTTAGTAATAAACGCACCGTTAAAATTGCATAAACCACAAATCCTTTCGTTTCTATAAGCAACTTTAAAAGAACACACTACCCAAATTACACATTATGTAAAAAATGTCAAGACATGTATCGCATATGAGGGACAATAGTAAAATTACCTGGAAGGTGAGGTAGTATTACGCGCACACACTTTTAAGTGTGGCTTTTTTTATTACACTGGTCAGCATTTTGAAAAAAGTTTCGGTTGTTTACAAACTAATAGGTGATCCTAAATGATTTTTCGGTGCTGATTACAGAAATGACATCCATTTATGCCTATCACGTCAAGTTTTTTCACAATCCGCAATCTTTATTTCGATCACTACCACCATTGAAATATACGTATATTGTACTATATAATTGCGAAACACACCAATAAAATTTTTAACTGAATTCACTTAACTGCGCTGCTCAAGTTCAATGAGAAGTCACTTATTCCTTTTTTAAATGCACGCCTGTTTGTTTTCTTACGTCTGTCGTAACTGGCAAGATCCCTGTTTATCATCGAACAGTAGTCTCCCAACATTGTGATATTCCATCTGATCTCCATTTCAGAAATATCTTTGTAAAATCTTTCCCCTTTCTGCTCGATGACTTTACCAAGATTGTCGGGGGAAAGAATTGAGCTGAGAGTGAAGAAAATGTATCTTGAGGTTCATATTACACCCAAGTGTATGAAAATGGGTCAACAATATCTTTTACAATTGTTACAAGTGTTTCTTGTTTCCGAGAAAGTTACTTATAACATTTTTAAAACTTACCCATGTGTTCTTTTCCAATTTAGTCTTTGAATTTTCAAATGTTTCATCTACTAATAACTTTCTAATTTGTAGCCCTGTAAAAATACCTTCCGAAACTTTTGCCGCACTCAGTGATGGGGAAGTTTTAGCTATGTACTGAAAACATTGTCCATTATTGTCCACAGCTTTTACAAATTGCTTCCTAAGTCCCAGTTTCAGATGGAGTTGTGGAAGTAACACTTTATTGCGATCAATAAGTGGAGTATGCGCTACACTTTTATTACCTGCAAACAAATCACAGCGCTGAGGCCACTCTCTCACATTCCAGTGCTTGTTTCTGGTTCTACTATCCCATTCACATAAAGAGCATGGGTATTTCGTATATCCTGGCTGCATTTCTATTAGAAGACCAATGACTTTCAAGTCCCCGCAAACAGACCAACAGTGTTCTTCGTATTTTAACTTTGAAAGTATTAATTTTAAGGTATTGTACGTTTCTTTCCATGTAACAGAGTATGCTACAGGAACTGATCCAAGTTGGTTTCCATTATGTAGAAGAACTCCTTTTAGGCTGGATTTTGAAACTTCAATAAAGAGTCTCCAATTGGATGCGTTATAAGAAGCACCCAATGCATCCACAACAGCTGGAACGTTGTTGCAGAACACTAACCCGTCTTCTTCAGAGAAATACGGAAGAAATTCTCTCTCTCGGAATGTATACCATGAGTGATGTGTCCCACTGGCCAGAAGGTGTTTCAAACGAAGTCTAGAACCAAGAACTTCTGCACTCTCCTTTGTTAGATTTGAATCTCGAACAAGATCATTCAGTTCTGATTGTGTTAACGGCTACGGAACAGTGCTAGGAAAGTTGCTATCGTCCTCGCATGTAACATCTGCTTCACTACTACCAGATGATGAAAAATCATCCATAGAGACTGGTGGGTTGGGGATCGGTAGATTTTCACCATGAGGAACGGGCCGAATTGCTGAAGCTATGTTATCCGGATACAGTATGTTCTTCTTGTTCTTTGCATTGTATCCTTTAAGATTTATTGCACATAAATAACAGTCATCATAATGGTTTCGAGGCTCCCTCCATACCATAGGTATTCCGAACTTAATTCCTTTCTTGTTACCGTTTGTCCACATTCTGCTCACACTGTAAGATGCCCACGATTTATCTTGATCGACTAATTTGATACCAAAATAAGCCAAGTACGCTCTCTTTACCAAACATGAAATAAGGAGTCTCTGTTTGAGTACAGTGTAACTGCCACACACATAACAGAAAATATCAGTGTCATTCAAACATTTATACCTGATGTCATTTTCTAACAACTGAGTCACTGCTCGTTAACCACGAAGACACAACACTACCAAAATAAGTACATTAAAACTTTTTTTTAATACCTAGCTTGAGTCACTTAACGTTAAACAGGAAGACACAACACTCCCCAAATTATATTACATGTACCGCGATAACTTAAATAAAATAACATATTTAGAATATTATTATGGGAATTTATAAATAAATAGTCATATAAATGAATACCAAAGTCAATGCATTTTAACATCAGTATATCAACACAAGATGAAGCAAGTGTTTACACATTTTTATTCACGTACAGTTGCAAAATGGAAGATTTGTAATGTAAAAGTACATGTATTTTATACATATTTACACAGCACCATCTATTGACAACATCTGAAACAACCCCTTATTCTGTTAAATTAAGGAAAGTAATATATTGCAGTTTTGTGTAAAAACTGTACGTGATGGAGACATATAGTTTTCATTTTCGGAATGAGCATGTCAAAATTATTAAGAAAGAGCAATTACCTGCGAGACAACCGAACCCATGCTGACCAGTGTTATTAGTATTACCATATTTACTCGAATATAAGTCTCCTTTTTCTCAAAATATAGGGCTAAAATTCTTAAGGGGCGTTTATAATCGCATAATACGTTTCGGACAAATGATAGAAACACGAGGGAAGGCCCGGGCTCCAAACCTCGGAAGAACACTCTGAAATATACAGAATGGGCAGAGATACTAACTTTATCTAGATAGATATTTGTATCAAGTCATTGGTTTTGCAATCAACGACGAACCATGAGTGAATTTTCTGTAGTGATCTTATAAGGGATGGTTATTATATTTGCATAATAAACAGACTCTAAACCGATCCAAATTTTATAAGAGGCACTTATATTAGAGTAAATACGGTATTATTATTATTATTATTATTAACTAGGAACCTGCTGGCAAAGAGTGTAATTTCTGAATAACATGCTGATACAGCTAAAAAAAAAATTACGAAAGTGAATGATGATATGTGAATAAATAAATAAATAAATAAAACTAAAACAATATCACTACACTGCGAACTTAACAATTGAACTATATTTAAATAAATAAGTATACAACTTTACGAAAACGCCGCGTATGACTAACTATAGGTCTCAAAGTAGAATTAAATAGTCTTACCTCAACACGTTGCTAAAAAGCGCTATTTTATTTCACTTGATCCAATCAAGTTTTATCAAGTGTGTTAAACGACAAGGCTAAATCATTTACATTAAAATTATCACAAGCAGAAATCAGAGGAATGTTAATGGAAGTATATTTTCCTACTTATGGTAGTCCGTAAGCCTTCTATATTCGTGTTTTATTTAACACCCCTAATGAAACTTGATTGAATCAAGGAAATAAAATGACTATGGTTTTTATCAATGTGTCTATGTAGGACCTTTTCATTTTACTTTGAGACTATATAACTAATTACTTTCTAAATTGTACATCTATACTGATATATTATTGTACAATTTTTACTTAACCAATTTACATTACATGTATACAATACCAATTATTGTACTCTTCGGAGTAATAGAAAACTAGTAAACTTGATTTTGAATAGGCCATTTTAATAACTCTGACTTCGGCCCGTCGCGATTACGAATGCGATGCTAATTAAAATTTACATCTATTCCCCAGCTGGGATTCGAACCTAGGACCTTTGAGTCGCTGGCTTAGCGCCCCAACTCATACGGCTACGAAGTCAGCCGTTACGACTGGTCCTATACACCTAGTAAAAATCCACAAACATCCATGGCCCAGGCGGGATTCGACTCCGCTTCGGTGTAATGTAAGTTTGATTAAGCCAAGAAACGAATCTACTCGGAGGACACCGAAGGTTTGTTTTCAGAAAATAGACTTTAAAAATCGTGACACAAAATGGGTAAATATTGTGATTCAACAAAATCAATTTAAATAAAAGTTTTATGTTCAGTTTGAATTCTGTTTAGGTAACTGGTTCGTGGAATGAAGAAAGTGGGAGGAAACGAGAGAACCCCAAGACGCACAAGGTATTTGTCCACCACAAAACCAATGCAGCAGGAAACGGAATCGAACCAAGGACTCGACGCACCAGAGGTGAACGCTCTACCACTGAGCCACCACGGTTCATTTATTTTCAGTTATTTACTTTTCCTTCAGTTTCTAAAATTTCCTTAATACAAAACTTTATTCTTTTTTTTTTTTTTAAACGACGACCTCGAAAGTAGGCTAATTTTTGTAAGTAATTTTTACTTGAAAATTTCAATATAGCTTTCCAAAATGTCTTGTAATTTTGGAATTCGAATGATGGTGGCGGCGTACACGATTATCAGTATGCCACCCTAGGCTGCCTAAAATTACGTTATATATCTTAGTTTTTCACACTCCATTGTCGCCAAAATCATACTTCGGCGTTAATTTAAATCATCCTTTGCTTTTGGTTTATTTTTGACGTAGAACGAGTTCATTAGTTTATAAAGAATATTGATTGACTCTGCAATAGCAGATGATTCCATGCTTTACTGCTTTATATAGTTTCAAACCTCGTACTGGTTGATATATCGACCTCTAATGAAGATTTCACGGTGTAGGACAATTTGCCATCAGGTAATAATTTCAATCAAAGGGTTACGTTTATTATATGGTTAGTAACACAACAAAACTAACACATTAAGTTTAAGATTAACACTTAAATGGTATGGTGAAAAAAAAAATACATACATTAACGGTACAGTAGGGTCATTATTAACCCCTTTTAGTAATTTTGCTTTAAATTCTTACTGAACGTAATTATATGATACTTCTTTATATTTATTGTGGTAATTGGGCAATACGAAACATTTCTAAAAGATAATTATCAATTATAATTAAAAAATGGCTTATAAATATAACGTAAACGTTCTTGCTGTTTGAGAATACCCTATGAGAGGTAGCTATAATATTTCAGTTGTTATTTTACTTTGAAGACCTTTAATTATACAAAACAAACAAACGTCTGTCTGAATACGCTTAGAAGAATTAAATTTTAACAAGCAGAAAACATTCTTCATGAAAATAGCAATTTACAACCTAAATAACCAGTCCATATTTAATCTATGACGGAGTCAAATTTGACACCGAAGTGCAGAAAACAATGCAATTAAACATAATTGGTACCGTCTCCACACACACTGGGAATATATAGATCGGTTATTGTACGTGATGTGTACACACGGAGAAACTTAAATCTTACAGGGTCATTTTTGACTCTGCCATACCGTTTAAGGTTAAATAAATATAAATAGTTAGTGAAGAATAAATAAGAAAAATCCACTTCTCGTGGTTACGATTTCGGATCGGCACGTAGGTTCGTCATCCAGTTAGCCAGACCGACTGAACTTTTCCAGGGATTCTCTCCGTATAACTAGGCGAACTACACTACGGTACCTACTCGCTAGTATCCCCTCCCTTCCTTATGTACAGTGCTTGCCGTAGAACATCATCCTTCCCATATGTAACAGGCTTAGGCCATAAATAAATACAAGGATAAATAAGGTAGACGAGTAAATATTATACCATTTTACAGCATACGCAGTCTTCCTCAGGATTTATTCAATATCGTCAACGAATATGTAAACCAACATTTTACAATAATATAATCACAATAATGTGAACGAAATCCAGTCACTCCTTGAATACTTGAGAACACATACGTACACACCCTACGTGCCAGTACTGTGCAACACAACCCATCTTTTACGGTCCGTTAGACTGATAAACTTTTTTGAGACCTTACCCGGAAATGGATCAAGCAGCTGATTGGCTGGGAAGAATGTCATATACATAATCTAATAGAACAACTTCTACTAATTGTAATACCCGAAAATTATAACCTCAATGAAATTCTAACCACTTTTTTGGAACTTGAAACATCGAGGGAAAAACTCGTTACTTTTACGATCCAAGTAGCTATACTGAAAATCCAATTTAGTGGTCATTCTTATTGTTTCTATGTTAATTAGTTTACTAAAATTTGTAAGAATTTCGTAAAGATAATGATTTTCAACTCGAATGTTTCAAGTTCGAAAAAAATGATGTCAGAACTTCATTGGGGTTATAATTTTCGGGTATTACAATTAGCAGAAGTTGCTCAATTAGATTATGACATTCTTCCTAGTCAATCAGCTACTTAGTCCATTCCCGGGTTAGCAGAAAGTAAATTTTTTTTTAAAAAAAGATAACATTTTCACTTGATTATACTGAAGTATTATACCTTACAGTGTAAGAATACTTGCATTTGAGCGACAACATATTTTGTGACTCATACATTACAACGTATTTGATTCTTGCACTGCTCGAAACTGTCTCGTATTGTGAGTAACAATTCACGTTGCTAGACTGTTTCACACAATGAATCCAATGAGAAGCATACCCTTTATCTGCAGTGATTTAACGTATAAAAAATACATACATATAATGCTATAATTGGTTGGTTCTGTGGCCAAAACACTGTAAATTCAATTTCAAATTTAGTCCCAACTATAAAAATAACGAAAACAGATCACTTGATAAAACAAATGAGGACTTTTACTGTCAGATCAATAAATGCTACTGATTTATTATCTGTGCAGTGTAAGCGTTGGTACTTCCAACCTGCGCGCCAGGCAGCTAACTGTTTCAGCTGCGTGAGACGTTGCCTGATTTCCCTCGAAATTTTTGTCTTGATATGCATCGCCACTAGAAACATCAAAACTAGACAACAAAATACAGATAATACTAACTTACTTACTTATCTATGGCTTACGGAACTCGCAAGTTCATCGCCGCAGTAACAAACGTTCTCCACAGGATTCTATACTGAGCAAGATCAGGCCAGTTTCCATCACAAACGCTTACTTCACGAAGATCCCTTCTAATATTATCCTCCAGAAAATAATAATAATTTACATCGCAATATTTTACTTCGTGTTCACACACACAAAAAGCATTTTCCTCTAAAATTATTCACATGATAGCAGTGGCAACGTAGCGAGGTTACACCTGAGTTTCATTTGTCTGCTGTAGCCCACGGGATCTGCTTGCTGACTGCAGCAGACGGTCTATGCAGATACTGGGGGTAAGATCTAAGACTTAAGTTCTTCAGATGATAGTGTCCTTTGGAATGATGAAAATAGCACTTTTCAACACAGCTATATACATTGAAAATACTCCAAGAATAAAATGAAATCATAAGTAAATGATAACTGCTACATTCTGTCTTTTTTTTTTCTGGCGCTACGTAATTATACCTAAATACGTGCTAATGATATAGAATATAATGTTACTATAATTCTTTACGTTAACAATATGTATGCATGCAAGGAGAAAAGCAGAACATTTTAATTTTTAAGCTAAAAGTTGAGAATATATTTCAAAATAACAGCAAGTGAATAAAATTCAAATGCAAATTTAACACCGTCCTGCAACCAAAATTGGATGGACAGTTCTGCTATATACTCAATGTGTACATAAAGATTTGGTACAGGACTCGCACCAACAATACAAAATGAAATTAATTTTAATAATGGCCAAGTTGTTAAAAAAAAGTGACTTATAGAAGCAGAAAGTGACCTTGCCCGTGCTACTTTTAATGCATTTACATACATTTTATACATGAATATATTCATATTGCATATAACTATGAAGTGAATAAAGAAGTTACTGATTTTTCGACATTCAACATTAAAGAGTACGTTATTTAGTTACTTTTTTTTTTTTTTTTTTGTGAATATTCCAAACTAAGACAAGGCCAGTTAAGATTACAGCTGTAATGTTTCATTTGTTGCCATAAATGCAATATAATTTCAAAAACTAATATTCAAAGTAAGCACTGACTACTTGTTTCTACATATGTACACAATTACTTTGTCTAAAGAGAACATGTGATGAAATTCCTATATGTGATGGGACATTCCATGTCAGATCAATCGGAAAAAAAATAAAATAAAAAATAAATAAGTTTTTGACCTCACCAGTTCTGATTTTGATGAAAGTTAGTATGAACCACACATATGACAAAGGAAGTAATTCTCCCAATTTTCAGATTTTATTTTGAAAATTGTCCAAGATTCAGATGTAATAAAAATCCAAGTTTTCGAAAAGAAAAAAGAAAGAAAGAAAAATATTACATACGCACATACATAAAAGTGGCTGTAACTTTTTCCCTAATTGTAGTCGAATGAAAATTAAAACACCGTTGGAATGCTAAGGCATAAAGCTTTCTATTGATATACTACGTGACCTTCTGACGAGAGATTACAGTTTCAAGGTCATTCACTGTGACCTTTGACTTGAATATCTCAAAACATACCATCTCAGAAAAAAAAAAAATA
>JAGDQP010051312.1:0-14043 GCA_022664845.1 Lepisma saccharinum | reverse complement strand
AGCCGTAATTTACATTAGATTTTTGTATATGGGGAAAACTGAAGTTTCCTAACCTGTCTTTGCGGGGCCGCCGGCCGCTACCCTACCATACCCTATCCAAAGATGGGTAAAAACTCAAGAATTTAAAGAATATCCTAACCTGTCTTTGATGAAAGTAGGATCAAGCTTTATTTTTCTTTCTAATTTGACCTTATATCATCAGGAGGTATATGTTCTAGAGATAGCGTTTAACATTCAAAGGGCTGCCCACGTTGATTGAATTGATAACGTCCTAAACAAGCTGGGGAACTTCTAAGGATGGAACCTACAGTTTCTGGTAAAGTGGGTTCCGAAACCCTCCGTTCAATGGACCGCGGCGGAAATTCAACCAGTAACCAAACCACGCGCACAGAAAGCGAGCGCTCTAACCTCTCGGCCAACCCCGAGGTATTCAACGTAACGAATGATTTTGTGGTGTCGTTTTTTTTTTTTTTCATTTCTAGAGATGATGTAACTTTTAAGTTGCTAGTTTTTGGGAGTGACGTATTTTTGTGTAAATAAAAATAGTTTGTATTACCTTCTTGTTCATTGCAATTAAAACATTTTCCACAAGTAGGCTACAGTCATTTAATTAAAATTGCCCCTTGTAGACTATTTTATGCTATTATTTTATTATTATTAATAATAATACTATTGAAACGTATTTTGTAAATAACCACATTAGCAGAGCTAAATAATTATTATCTGCATATTACTATTAAATGGGAGCGGCAGAGGAGAGTAATTTGTCTAAAATAAGATAAGCAATGAGTATAACATTGCAGGCAAATCGTTAAATCGATTAAAACGGAAGTAAGTATGACAAAAATACCTTAGCTCGCAGAAAATCTAAGCGTAGGTGGCCGTCGTTGTGAGCCTAGGTCATACAAAGGTCCAAGTTCAAGTTTTAGCACCCCCCTTTTTCAAGTTTGGTGTTTACAGAAATCACTACGAAGACACTTGGTTAGTGCAACCCGCAAAGGAAAGTCTCAGCATATTAGAATTTAAGCGGTAAATAATACTTAGATGATGTCACGTGTCACGTGACCCATGTTGGTTTGAATACGAGTAGACGTAGAAACACTAATACCAACAGAGGCGCTCACGCCATATAGGCAGGTCATGCAATTGCATGACCTGATTTGGGGTGGGTGGGTCTGTAGAGGAGGTGGGTCAGGTTGCAGGAGGACAAGTACTGACTTCACGTATAAGTAAATGATGCCATAACTTTCAACTTCCTTGACTCGCAGGGCACTCCGGAAGCATATATACAGAATTGGTATTGGAGGATTCGAAATGCGTTCGTCGAAGATTGACAGTACTTACTAAACATTGGAGACTTGATAATTGAGAGTAACTGGTTCTGTAATTTTGCAGCATTTAATGCAACGTTACATAGTGATTTCAAAAATGAAGGTGCAAGGTATATTAAGGAAGGAAATGTTATCTGGAAAACATCTTTCCTTCACATCGCAGTCAATGCAGAATCCAGCAATAAAGCTATGATTCTACTGGTATCAAAGAGCATGGAAAGAAAAGGTAGAACATGGTTGTCAAAGGAATAAGCTGAAAAAGAAAGCACTAAATATGCCTGTGTGTCATATTAAGAAAATCAGTTTAAACACTAAGATATTTTTAAACATTTGGAAACGGATTTATTTTTAATGAGCCAATTTCTCATGTTGCCCCTAGAATTTGTCTGAAGTATGGGAAACGTGAAAAATTTGTAAGAAAATAACGTTAACACACAAATAATTACTCTTTTGAGCCCAATTTATGCTTTTACAATTTATGCAAAACAACGCGAGCATCGCCAATTTGAATAATTCAATTAATTTAAACATATAACGCGAAATTTCCCATTAAGTTAAAAAGTTTTTCGACGGACTAAACAACTCAAGCACATGTGTTTTTCGTCACGCAATTTGCAATGGCAAAATTATTCATTTCATAAATTGACGTAAACAAATGGGTTAAGTTGCAACTTTTGCAAGCGTGTGATTTATCTGCAGTCATTTTTGTAGATAACAATTCGGCCCACTGCTCTTTGTGCAGGCTGAAAGGTGGTTTTTGTTCACGTAAGGTTGAAATGATCTTCTTCCTCATTTTGTAGACAAAGATGAAGAAACTTTTTCTTCTATTTATCAGTAGCATCCGATTCCTGTGCAGCAAAATTCAAGCTATATAAAATTTGGTTCAAGACTAGAAATCTCAGATTTTCTTAGGAAAAATGTTTACAATCTTAGGTTAGTCTAAAATATAAGAAGAAAGATTAGTTTTAGATAAGAGAGGGCAAACAAATCCAGATTTTTTTTTCCTGCATTTAAAAATATGGAATCTTCAAATTTTTACAATGTATTCCTAATCTTTTCAAACTTTTCCAGTTTTTTAAATTGGGAAATATTCACATCCGAAAATCAAATATAAAATTTAAAAAAAAAATCGAATTTCGCCGTCCCTAGTTTCAATAATTGTGGGTAGATAGGAAAAACATCTTATATATTTAAGTGCCTTACTAATTAATACCTGCTTTAGGGATTCTTTTGCATTACACATTTCAATCCATTGTCTACTCTTAAAAATTTTGTTTTTGTACCCTTCTGATAATGAATCCCAAATTATTTTCTTTTTCCTAATCTCATCTATAAAGCTTCCAGTATCAAAATATTTGACCTTTTCGGGAAAATGAGAGACAGAAAAGTATTTCTGTTCGACAGAAACCTCCACGAAACTGCACAAAAGATCAACAAATCGGAAGACAGAAAAGTCTTACGTTTTGAAATATAATGTTGACCAACTTTTGACGATGACATTATGTAGGACACGACGGCATGGCTCTCAGAATGTCATAGCTTGGGCGATAATTCATAAAGTGATTGATTCGTTTAGGATCATTTACGGAATGGCTCTTGTGGTCATTTTAAATCGCGCGACGAAAATAACATTTTCGTGAAAGTGGTCTTAGGCTTGCATTTGTTATATATCTATCTATCTATCTATCTATCTATCTATCTATCTATCTATATATATATATATATATATATATATATTAAAGTTTAAATTAGCCTGAAACGTTTGGTATATGCTTAAACATTTTTATTGTTAACATTTGGCGAGATTTGCGTTTTTTAACAATTTGAAAGACCGTTAATTCTGTTTTCTTTAATTATTTTAATCTTTCCGATGTTATCTGGACTACGACTTATTTCTGTCTCTACCATCACTTTGAAGACATTATAAGATATTGTAATTTTTTATTCACACTAGTGACTCTGAGATCTCAGAGAAACTAGTACAGTAACTTAACCAAAATCTGAGAAGTAGCGGTTATTGTTATTATTATACGTTTTTTTACTTAAGCATATCGATACGTTTGAAAGAACGTTTTAAATGGTGGTTGTGTGTGTCGGGTCTTTCAACTCTTAAATCACTGGATGGATTTCAATCCAATTGTATAGATGTATGTGATCTACACAAAAAAGTTACCCGGGAAATTTGAGAGTGAATTATGTTGGACACTTTATATATCCGTACTTTACTGAAGGCTTGAAATAATTTATTCCAATCATCTCTTACACCACTGACTGGACAGATGTCATATTGTAACTACAGAAAATCTTATCGTAAAATTTTGAGTGTGAAACATCTAGGGGAAAAATTGCCTTTTCTTATTGAAGGCTCACATACAGAGTCACAGGGAGGATTTCTCCCCCAACCTGCCGTTAATTCACACACTGGAAATACTATATTGTAAGATCTGTTTTAATTATCATGTTTCAATATTCTAATCGAGTAACCTACATAGAAAGATAGAACAAGGTAGTATATGCATAAATTACTAATTTAAACAAGTATAAATTTTCTTCAGTGAAATCGTTTTGTTTGCTCGTTAGATTTGTAATGGGTTACTCAAACACAAGTATAACTGTGTGCTACTTGACAATAGCCAAGAGTTGATCTTGATTCACGATAGATGGCAGCAAAACCGTTGTAATTTTTGGGTAAGTGAACTTTGTAGTTGGGTTTAATTTTAAAGAGTTTGAAATTTATTATATTCATACGAATTGATTATTTACAACTAGCTGCTTGTTTGTTTGTTGATTCAAATATATATTACACTCTAAAGCTACTCTAAAGTTCCGTATTTCACGGTGATTATTGCGAATAATGGGTTTAATTTGGAAATTCACTTCCTGATCTGTCAGAACTTAATCCTAACTTAACTTCGACCAGTTAACTTATTGCGGTGATTTTGTATAGCAGACGTACAAATGAGAAGATAAGCATACTGTCGATTTGAGTTTGACGTCACTATTCAGTGTCGAAGGGAGCAAGTTTGTTTGAGCTGTTCGAACGCTAACAAGCCTACAGGCTTCTGGTATATGCGCCAGGATAAATAAGCATAACGACTTATTTGCACACTGGGAGAGCCACCAGTCGAAAAACGGCAACTCTAGGTTAAGTTATCAGCTAGCTGGGTGTAGGCCACCAGTGGAAAAACGGCAAACTTGGTATTATTAGATATTGATTAAAGGTATTGGTAACGAAATTGGCAAAGTCACACGGATTTTTGGTTTATGGTTAAAGGATTGTCCCACTGATTGACGACATAGGCAATTCATACGGATTTGATTTTGGGTTATTGATAGTAAGTCCAGTAACATTAGAGCTATACTGAGCAGGTTTGATTGAAATTGCGGTTGACGACCTTGGGCTTGAACTTGGAAATAGATCGATTCTTTTACGCCGACCACCGCTATACAACAAGGACTCAGAATGCATAAGCTACCTAAACCAGTAGTCCGGGGAGCAGGTTCAAAGGTCACCGCAAAGGAGCAACGCGCTTCAGGGCGACGCAATCGACAAGATCAGTCATCAACTGAAAGCATTACACCAGACGAAAAGCGCCCTAGGTCACGTTCTCCTTTATCAGACCTCTCCCGTTCTGGCTCAGAAATCTTCATGGACACTGCTACCACCTCAGATGGACCACCACCAAGCGCCTCAAACACAAATTCAATCAAACATCAATCTATTGATCCTGCTGCCTCAGCTCATACTTCTAAACAAAACAATCCAGACTTGTACAACTTCATTCTCAAAGCATATGATGCACAGTTCAAGACTGCCAAGCATGTCTTTGAGAAACTAGTCAAATATGTACCAAGAGCCGAAATTAAAGAAATACTGTTCACTAGGAATGGAATCATACTAAAATCCACCAACCCGGAATTTCACCGCCATATAAGAAATAAGGCATCGTTCGAGATATTCGGAAAATCTGCAATTATAGAGGCACTAACACCAAGCCCCAAAACAAAACAAGTTCCTCCTCCAAGGAAACCACCTATGCTATCTGTGGTAATCAAAGGAGTAGAGCCAACTTGGACAGATGATGAGATCAAAGCCGAACTCCACAGTGAAGACGTGCCTGTAGAGAAATGCCTACGCATTCTCTGCAAGGACGGTCCCACCTATCTTGTGCGGGTGCTCACACCCGATCAGCAGCTAATCGACTACCTATTAGAGCAGGGAGCGTATATATATGGCAAACGGCATAGGGTAGAGCCGTCGAATACAAAACAACCGTTACCGGTTCGCTGCGAGCGCTGTCAAACCTATAACGAACATACCACGGCAAAATGCCCGAACAAACCTAAATGCGGCTACTGTAGTCAAGACCATCCGACTAAGAACTGTCCGAACGGCAACGAACAACCAAAGTGTGCAACCTGTACGGAGGCTCATGCTTCCTACAGTGCAAAGTGCAAGGGAAAGCCAGTGGCTAACCCCACCACTCCTGAATTAGTAGTACCAGTACGAACTCCTGACACACCAGTAACTAGCAACAACTCACTACGCGAACCTGTTACTATAGAGGATATGATCCGGTTTTCCTGTATGACGCTACAGAACGTTCATCCATTCATACGCCCGCACATCCTTCAACAGGTCAATTACACCACCAAGTTAATGTATGGACTCACGGTGCAAGCTACCTACTCAGGCCCGCACGTTCATTTCAAAATCAACCCCATACCCAATAACGCACAGGATGGCTAGACAGAACAAAATAAGTTTTCTTCATCTGAATATTCAATCGCTTCCGACCCGGCAAAACATACTACAGCAAATACTCCTTGAACATGAAATCCAATGCTTCACACTCAATGAAACGTACCTAAAGCCGAAATACCGAACATATATGCCTGGATACATAATGTTACGACATGATGGACCTCCCGGTGCGCGAGTAAACGGTGGTACAGCCCTAGGGGTGCATAACAAAATACCACATCGAGTCCTAACACCAAAATTTCCGCCACACATGCCTGAACATAATATTACCACAGTGTACTTCAAGACAAAACATATCACAGTTGCCACCATATATGTAAGACCCCATGCACCTATACCACTCAGCTTTTTCACACATATAGACAACAATTACAGGCACTATATTATTATGGCTGACATCAATATCCACAGCCGCAATGTCGGTGTGAAGCAAAAGTTCAAAGACCATATTAGTCTGCACACGCAGGGTGAACTCTGCCACATACCCAGAGCTACCAGACCATGCAGCAATACCACACCAGATGTCATCATAGCATCATCCTCGCTGACACCATACATCAATATCACCGTACTTGACTCCATAGGAAGCGATCACGACCCAGTCAAGGTCGACCTAAAGGTACAAAATCGGCAAATTGCCACACCAATCAGTAGCCGTAAAATACCTAATTATGCTAAGGCAAACTGGGGAAAATATCAGTCTGACCTCAAACAATATGTGGAACAAATAATAGAACCACAGGATCTGAACACCATCGACCATACTATCACAACACTCACCAAAGCCATACAACGAAGTAGCACTGACAATATACCTAGTACAACCATAAACCTATTCAAACCGAAACTACCTCCACAATATCTCCATATCATACAACTTTCTCGCAATGCATATCGAGAATACATACGCTCCAGGTCGATCGAAGCACTGCGTCTCCATCGGCAATATCTACGCATGGTTCAAAACTATATCCGGGCATACAAACAACGTTCATGGGTCACTACAACCAACCATCTGGCGGAAGAGAGAGATCCTTCAAAATTCTGGCGGCATTTCAACAGACTGATTGGAAAATCCAGCAATCCTACATATCCAATTTTGACTGAGGACTCAGCCCCAAATACAGATACAGAGAAAGCAGATATTTTCGCTGACAGCTTACAGACTATATTCACACCTGAGGCACCAGGTCTAACTACAAGACTTACAAGCGACATTGAGAAAAAGACCGACTCTCATCGCAACCACCTAACAATTAGTGACCACCATACTCTAAACAACAACCATCCACTAACAGCTCTGATCACTGCCGAAGATATCATAGAAGTTACAAACCACAAGAAAAATACCGCACCAGGATTTGATAACATAACATACAGGCATATAAAAGAGGCACCAATCATATTGCTCCAGCTACTGGCTACAATCTATAACTTCATACTACGCACAGGGCACTATCCGGTCGAATGGAAGGTATCAAAAATACTAATGTTTCCTAAACAAGGCAAAGATAAGACAGACGCAAAATCATACAGACCGATCCAACTTACCTCTACACTAAGCAAGATATTGGAACGTATTCTGGTTCGCAGACTCCATATCCATCTTAGAAACCATGATCTACTACCTTACCACCAGGCTGGCTTCCGACCCAACCATAGTATTACCGATAACCTGCTGCGTCTAGCCACAATCATAACAAATCATTACAATAGCAACAAACCATCCTGCCTGTTACTCTTTGACCTAGAAAAAGCCTTTGATCGTGTCTGGCACGCTGGTCTTATATACAAACTCTACAACTTCCAACTACCAATAGCCTATGTACGTCTCATCTACCACTTCCTGAAAAACCGCATGGCATACGTCAATATAAACAACAGTCTCTCACATGCAATTTTTCCAAACATAGGAGTACCACAAGGATCTGCTCTCTCACCGCTACTATACATCCTATATGTAACTGACATGCCAATACCGTCGTATCCAGTTCACACCTTCACTTTCGCAGACGACACAGCCTTTCTAGCTTGCGGAAGAAACGTACAACATATCAACAGCCTACTTCAACCAGCAATAGACAAATTTCACCTGTGGTGTACAAAATGGCGTCTTACCATCAATGCCCTAAAGACACAGGCACTGGTAGTACAGCAACCGGAGAAACGAATAAAACTCCGCCGTAATCCAAATGCACTCAACCTACATGTTAACAACACACCCATAAGACCAACAGCGTCTGCGAAGTACCTAGGAGTTATTTTCGATACTAAATTGAACTGGACACCACACCTTAATCAACTCAGTACAACAGCCAAAAACAGACTATCACTACTGAAACGACTAGCCGGCACCTCTTGGGGACTCAAAGCTGACACAATCATACACACGTACAAAATGTTTCTACGATCCTGTCTCGTATATGGCAATATCGCTTGGATCACAGCCGGCAACCGCTTCTATAAAAGGCTTCGTATATTGGAACGCCACGCACTACGCATTGCATATCGTATCAAGCTTCCGAGCCCGACTCAGCTTTTATACGATCGAATTACCTTCCCCGAAATACTAAAGCACTTGGAAAAACTTCGACTGAGCTACATCACTAAACGCTGGACAAAAGCCCATCCCACACTTCTGGACACAATACATGCCGAAGCCCAACAAGACATAGCGCCAAGATATCACCACTCACCACTACAGCACTTACTGGAACTGTACCGTCTAGCCAATAACGATGACCCAACACTGACTCTCGAAGTCATTAATCTGTATCCACTAACGGCACATTCCGCAGATATCTACCCAACTCACGCCAATTAAAGCATCTGCACTTTAGACACTACATAGCCTAAGCCGTACCAGATAATAATGCAATCACTTAGACCATCGAATAAATAGAATAACCTAAATTTTCACACAAATCACCACCGAAGAGACGGCATAACCGTCTGCGGAAAACGTATGAAGAAGAAGAGCCTGATCTGTGAAATTTGCGAGTGTATAATGTTTTAGCAGTGAAGTGGAGTTTTGTGCGGGAATATAATACGTGTGGTTGGTGTGTTCAAAGAACATGGACATGAACTTATCAATACTATGCATTTGCGGGAGGCAACGGGAGAAATCAGATAATTGGGCGAAACATACGCAAGCTTGTTTGCGAAAGAGGCCACATGAAAATGGCTTCACTGACCTCACTATCAAGTTTACCGACTCTGAGTGAAGCCACGCAATAGAACTTTAGTAAGTCTGCCAAGTTCGAATTGCAAAATATAGGAGAGGCGGAGACTCATACAAGAATTTAAAAATGCTTCGTACACAGCTGTAAGTTGAGGTGTAAGAACGAAAACAAAAGAGGGTAAGGTACTAAAGTATTGAAGAGCAACAGCTCAGAATTGAAAACGCCAAGCGTATGAAAAACTATGATAATCCTTTACCCCTCATTAGGCCGCTTAGCAGTTCAAAAGAGAACATTGAGGGTTTAATAGAGAAAACTGCAACATTAGGGTCAACTTAGTATCCAGTAGAACACTTAAACCCAACGAAAACCAAAGCCATGTGCAAAATGTTTCCAATTGGATATCAAAAAGAGTACTGTTCATACAAGATTGATCAAATCCTGGAACAATGACACAGCCAAAGATTGGACAGGGAAAAAACGCGTTCTAATTTATTTTTTACCTACAATAGTAACAGCCACTCTACAGAAAATAACTGGCCAGAATTTCGGCCACTCATGATAAGATAGAAAACACTGTCGAAACTGAAGAACAAATTGAAAGTCAGCACAGAAAAACTCATCAAGCTTTGATGCGCTTCAAAACATGAGCAGAAAGCTGTCTTCTTTACATTGTTGAACCAAAGTACCTCAAGAAAAATAAATGTTCATATTAGAGAGTATGCAACACAGTAGTGTCAACATCGAATATTAAAATGATGCTTTCTCCATCAGCGATAACCAAATTACATCCTACTCCGGATTCTGATTCTAGTTCTGGTCCCCCTACGGCGATATAATTTACTGGTAACCAAAACACGTTTTCTAAAAGAAGCGGTGGTGTTATATCTCAAATTTCCGCATTTTTAAATTGCAAACAAAGAAGAATGATAGCAAAGGACAAAATAGCCGTACAATATACATGTCCTTTCGCCACCTACAACGGCAATAAATGCTTGTTTGTTACTCTCTCTCAAAAATGCCTTTTTAAGATCTAGAATGATGTGGAGAGTTTCGTTTCGCTTCATTTTCCTCAATTTATACGAAATATTTGGTCATTGATGAAGGCTGAAAGGAATGCAACTTTTTTTAGATTTGTCTTGAGCACTATCCTATGAGTAGCAAACATATCAACTACTTTTTCGTAGTCAATGAAGATGTCCCATTTGCTAGCGATGACAAACTAACCATATAATCGCTCACCCTTCACCGTATATGTCAAAACAATATCGGATTATAAAATTACCTCTCAGTGGACACACTCGTTACTGGCAATAGTAATCTTCAGAACATAATGCAGGTTTGGGAAAACAGTTTTAAGTTTTAGCTTGCCACGTATTTTGACAATTCTTGACCAGGCTGCCAACGCTTGAAGATTTAGGGCCATATTTATGAATAATCCCCAAAAGTGGGTGACTCCCAGGAGCATTGAAATTTTATACTCCTGAGAGCCACCCACCTCTTGGGAGTGATTCATAAATATGGCCCTTAGATTTCCTCAAATACTCGACAGGATGAGACCATCAACATGAGAGTTTCACTCTTTTCACTGTCCACTTCCAAATCTACATTCAAGTTTTTTTTCGCTATGAAGATAGGTAGGTCAACCATTTTTCCGAACTGTTAGAAACCACAAGAAAAAGCGTTGATCTTCCTAGCCAACCTTCACAGAAAAAAAGAAGTCGATTGTAGATTTGGACATGGATGGAGACGAGTCGTCTAATTCTCATGATGATGTCCCATCACATAACATTTGGGGAAATGTAAACTTTTCAGTGTTGGCAGCCTTTCCAAGAGTTGCCAAAATATTTTGCAAGTTAAAACTGAAAACTGTTTTCCTGAATCTGAATTATCCTCTGAAGTTTTCTGTCGCTTGCCAATAACGAATGTATCCACTGATAGGTCACTTTCTAAGTTGAAACTGATTTGATATCTACAATGTGAATAGGAGGGACCGAATAGACGGTTTGCCAATAATTGCCAGCGAATAGGGACATCTCCATTGATTATGAAAAAAGTGGTTGACATGTTTGCTCCTTAAAGGGTATGGATTACGACTAAACTGATTCTTTAGTAACACTGATATGAGAAATGCTACAAATGTTGAGTACCGGTACTCCTAAAATTCACCTTTGCTACATATCTAACTGGTCGACGTGGTGTGTCATACAGCGCCAATTCAGTCTTGTGTTCACTCACATTTTTATTTTCCCTTCACTAACAAAAGTGTTAGTGTTACGATCTATGATGTACTCTTAGACGCGGCGAATGTACCAATTACTGTACTTCTAGCTATGTTAGGTGTTTTTTTGTTTGTTTGTTTGTTTGTTTGTTTGTTTCTGCTGGGAATAAATAAATATGTGACCCTTAAAAATAAATATGTTTCCTTTCTAAAATTAAGGAATATCTATGAAATGCAGCATTTGAAAACACACTGTCTTTTCTTGGGGTGGGTCAACCTAAAGGGGGGTGGGTCCTGCTGAGATAAGGATTGCATGACCTCTTTCGAAGTGAATGGGCGCCACTGCGCACATTGGATTTTTTTTTTAAATGAAAATGTTTCGGGTTATGTTCATTTTGGTTTTCAGAATTCACTTTTTTAAAACTCCTTAACAAATCTAAGCGCTGTTTAGAGACTCTAGATAAGAATCCTAACGATTTTTCATATAAAGGCGTTTTGGACTACAGCCATGTTGGATAATGCAATTCAAGATTTTTTTTCATAGTCGAACTCAGTGACCTTTGAAAATTAAAAATATGAAATTTCATGAAATCAAATATTTTAAAATTTGTTTTCTCAAGTTTTCGCCGTGAGGGACTTCCGATACGTAATTTTGCAGTTCAGAATCATACTCAGCGACCATAGAAGCCCTGAGAAACGAAATTTAAAGAAAATTGAATGGGATTTCAAAATTAAAATGCATCGTGTTGCTACCGTCTTAATTGCGGGAATTATTTATTTTTATTTAAATATCGATTGGAGTTCCTATGTATTAAATTGCACTAAAATTGGGCAGGTTTCAAAATAACCACTGTTTCTTCCAGGCATGTTTTCGGGGGAGCTTTGCCCTGTTGGGTTTCCAACAGCCCCCCGAAAGAATTAGTTTCAACACTTGTATTACTCATGCGTATTCTGAAATACGAATATAATAGCACTTTCTATCAATACTGTTCATGTTAGTTTGAGGTTAACTAAAAGAATACGACACATTCTTAAGTAAAATTACTGTTATTTTATATTTCTAGCACATGGGACTCAATATGCATTATTTATAATTTTCGTAAGACTTGGTTTAGCCCCCTTCCCCGAGCAAAATCTTCTGAAAGAAAAACTGGCCACACCGTTTATAATGTAATTGAAGGCAAAATATTGGTCTTCGTAATCCAATCATTTTAACTTCCGAAACGATTCTAGCATATTTTGGAATTCGCAGATATGAAATTTCACTTCAATCAGATACTTGAAAATTGATGTTTTGATCCGGCTCCGTCTTGCATTTTTGGATAGAAATTTCTTAGCTTCACGCCTGATTGATAGTTTACGGTGATTAAGTGAGTACTGGAATAGTAGAGAAAAGGAAAAGCGTTCGCTTGCAGTGCGAAGGGTACGCGGTTCGAGACTTACTCAAATCAATATCTTATTTTTACTTTTTCTCTAGTAATGTGCAAATTCTATATTTTACTATATGCTTTCTACTTGCAAATGAATGTTAGCGTTATTTAGCTTTCTGTTTTATCCTTCATATTCTTCTTTTTTGCTTCATTTACTTAAAAAATAAGCTAATTTATATGTTTAGCAGATTTTGTGTTGTATCTTTACATAAAAGCAAACAGTATGATAAGATAAACTTAATTGTATGAGTGGTAACAACAAACAGTATGAAAAAATGAATAAATAAACAGATGCATAACATTTACAGAGATAATAATAATAGGTTGTGTCTAGAGTAACGACGGTTTTCCGTCGTTGCTTTAAGTTTTTAACATCGAGAATTAATTTACTAGAACAACTACGGAATATATTCCACTCTCGCGTAGCTTGAACTACAAGTAACAGCGAGAAGCGCTCAGCCCAGTAGTGGTCTTGTGGCAGCTTGGTCTTGGTGGACAGGGTGTCAGGAAGGTGATTCAAAGGTCCCGGGTTCAGACCTTGATGTCGACTTTTTGCATATTTTTTTAAAGAAAATTAAAGTTTTTTCGTTTTTATGTAAATACACGAAAGGAAATTTAATAAAAGTTGTTATTTACAATTTTAAAAGAGGCCACTAAAAACTAGGATGTACGTATATAAAGCCACCAGCAAGGTGGGGAGGGTGCGTCCGAAGGGAGCTGGGCGGCGTTAGCCGCAAGGGGGCGCAGCCCACACACCGCTACCTCAAGCCGCTCTCTCTCTCTCTCTCTCTCTCTCTCTCTATATATATATATATATATATATATATATATATATATATATATCGTAAGATCACCGAAGTCAAGCAGCTCTGGGTCTGGTCAGTGTTTGGATGGGTGACCGTTTCAGCACTCCAGATGGTGTTGCCTGTGCGGCGTCCACCCAGCGTCGTGAGGCCAATTGGGGAGCTACCTGAATAAAGAGGCAGCGATCAGAGTTGAGGGCTTCGGCTCTCCTCTCCCAACACGTCTGGTCAGCGTGGGAGCAGTAGACCACCTCCTCCCTCCGGGAGAGGCCTCATCCAGTAGTGGATTGAATATGGCTGTGAATTATTATTAT
>JAGDQP010051311.1:0-14043 GCA_022664845.1 Lepisma saccharinum | reverse complement strand
ACATTTCTTACAGCGAGTTCAGTGAAAACATTTATTCTTAAGTGAGTTAGGTAGCGAATATTATGGTATAAATAATAAAACATGGCAACCCACACAGCATCATGAAAAATAGAAATTCGTTATTTTGATTTGGTACAATTATTTTAAACCTTTATGTATAGCTTTACGTGAAATATCAGCTTTCAGCCAATGAAAATGACTTGTGGAGCAGTAAAAATCGAATTTCTTAAAAGTTTAGCATTGTGGGTTACCATGTTCTTGCCTCACACCCTTCATTTATACATTATAAAACTTCCCCCAGGTTTCAGGAAAACTGAACAAGAGATATCGGTCGACAGGATTCAGTTTTATCACACGGGAGACCAATAATAAGTTATATTTATCACAAGAAGATATAACTTACAATATTTTTCGCATCTTAAAAAGACAGGAGAAACCCATCTTTCATCTTCATTTAGGAAAAAGCATGTTATATTGCATAAAGACCATCTACTTCTCACCTTCGACACTAGAAGGCAGTGAGCACAAGGACACAAATTACGAGTTCGAATAACGCTTACTAGCGGCATTCAAAAACACCAGATGTAGCCCACATTGCTATTGCATACTATTATATATCATTTTAAAAAAAGAGAGAAAAGAAAAACACAAGAAAAAAGAGACAGCATAAAATAATCAGGAGCATAATATTGCATACGCACCTTTAGTACAATGAGAATGACACTGTACGCTACCTGTTCTCCTTCTTATCAAAGCAAATTGTCACCTTGTATTTATTTGTCAACGTAACGAAATATTCAGTACACTATACATTTAGTTGTGTAAAAAGTTTATCTTCATCTAGTGTACAACCCACCAGAAATTTTAAACATGTCACTACTTTCTTTCGACTGAACGCATCTACGTCTCTTTGTTTAAAAAAATTAGCAACACGACCAAAATACGCCTTACCATGCACGCATGCATGATACTAAATCTAGATGTAAAAAATAATCAAGCGAACAAGAAGTATAAATCAACATTTTTTTTACTAAAAGATGGAGAGTGAACTACCAGGTCAATAGCCGATAGGGATGTGTCAACATTTACACTTCTACTGTGCAGTCAACTAATTAATACAAAATGGGAAACCTGAAGTAGTCAACCAGTAATACAGACTCTCATTAGGCAAAGTAGAAGCTTTAAACAATTATAAGGGCACTGAATTTGTGCCTATTCCGTCTCCATATCGACTTCTCAGCTGCACATTTACAAAACGATACCTGCACTAGGTATGAAAAACTGATAGAAATTATGCATGAAAGAAAGGGGCAATTCGTTAACAAGGAATCACAAATGATACCCTGCGACTTTAAAACAGGTTGCAATAGACCGCAAAAGAGAAGATAGGTTCTCCATTCCATCTGGTATCGCAAACTTTGCTCCGGGAGGGTACAATTTATACGAAACACATAAATTTAAAAATGTTGTTAACCAGCTCCAACAACAAAATGAATACTTAAATGATCAGATACAAAATATACAACAGCTAACCCATATAGTCGAAAATGAAACAATTTTAGTAAAAAAGCTATTTCACAAGTACAGAGTGAAATCTTGCAATTGTTTTGTACTCAGAGCGACCAGTGAAATCTTGCAATCAGAGCGACCAGTGAGCTATTTTTAATTACACTCCAAAAATTCCAAATATTGGAACAACATTTCGACAACATTTTTCAGAGCTTATTGCAAAATACGGTAAATGACGCCTTAATTAAACCTTCTTTAGCGAAAGAAATAATAGAAAATAACCCACACCTAAGATGAAGACAGGATTTTTTTGTCAGAGCTCTAAAAGTTCTGACATTTGATTCTACACTAGCTAATCTAGATATGATAATTGAAATACCTAATATCAAGAGCTCAAATTAACACATGTTATACAAAATATTCAATAACGGATTTCTGTCCAAAACTACCCATCTTAAAATGGTAGTCTCAGATTTTGTCATCAAAACGGATAAAACTATCTTCGAAGTGGACAGATCATTATGTCAAAGACACCAATTATTTACGCTTTGCAAGATTCAAGACCAAGCCAATAGAAAAAGAAACGGACTGTATATATATGTTTTTCCGTAACTTAACTAAAAATTGTCAGATGAAACCTCAATTATCGGCTCAAGAAGAATTCTTCACATATACTTTGGTTTACACCTTGCGACTCGAACTCAAGTCAGGATTTTAAAAGAACGTAATCAAATGCTTATAAGAAAAGCGCAAGGTTCTTCAATTAACTATTATTTTCCATACCAACAATTTCAAAGGATCATAACCGAGAGCTTGAATCTTCCAACCAGGCATACGATTGAACTAAACATTCAATATTTAGTTTTCTCATTAAATTTTACAATGAATGTTCAAAATCTACAACAATCATTAAGTAATTTACAAACATTAATGTGTCATGAGTAAAACCAATTACCCAGCAAGTTTTCTTATTTTCATTTACATCCATCATTCTCTTGGGTCACGATTATACTAGTCCTGATTATTATTGCACAATTTGCTATAATAACAATTGTCTTCTATATATATCCTATTATCGCTTAAAGACAAAACAAAGCCTAAAATAAATAATTATCTTTTCCATAATGTCTGTCCTCATAAAAGCAATAATTATCACCATAATAGCCATTCTAGTAAAAATTTTATTTGTTTATCTGCTACATCAAATAATTCGAACTCACATCTCAAACACTGAACCGAAATCGAATAATACTTTATCGCTTGACACGGCAGTAAACAATAATACTGAGCCCAACAGTATTGGACGTTGAACAACGCTCCTCATCTATAGTACACGAGAAAACTACCCCGGATGAATTTCTCAACCAGTAACAACAATCAGTAACTTCGTATACAAATACTAGAAAGTCATAACAAACGTTAATTCGCCTCACTGCCTCGAGGATCGTGACGTCGACCACGACCGAATATGCCTGATCAGTGACATACACGATATTTGTATTTAACTAAATCCCAAATGTAAGCCTACGGGTGTAACATTTTACTATGAAGTGATGTCAACTGTTTATTTTGTGAAGTGAAATAATTATAAGTGTAAAGTGATAAAGTATACTATGTGTCGGTGAATCTAAAATAGCTAACCAAAACTAGATCTGCCTCGCTATTTTCCCAGGAGAGAGGGAATGCAATGTCCCGTGTATTACTCACATGTGCACATTAGAAGTGTAAATAATAGTAATTCTTGTAGTAAACAAGCATGTGTGTTGCAATGACAACAAACAGCAAGCTACACATTAGCGGACGATAACAACTCTACACGAATACAACAGATGGGGTTGATATCGACCTGAAGATGAAGCTGCAGTCGGCGAAGGATGGATTTGGAGAATCTCCCACAAAAGGGAACTTATAAAACGCCGCAGATCAGTTTAGAAGGCTTCACTAAACTCCTGGGTGGTCATCTCCTCTCCTAACTGTTCGCAGAAGGCTTCCTTCTGGAACGTCCTTGGCACGCAAGAGGCTTGCTACTGGTGCTATCCTTGCAGACACAAGAGGCCTGCTCATGGTATGCACTGTACCCGAACCAAATATCATTCATGTACGTAGAAGGCCTCCTTCTGGTGTTATCCATACGCACGCTGAAGGCCTGCTTCTATTGCGACACCTCAAACTAAATCATCTCGAAGGAGTACATCCAAATAGAAGAAATCCATAAGCTATTCATTAGTTCGTAAATATTCTGTATTTCGCATTCTACGGGACACTGTTTTTAGTAACTATAATAACTTACTCATTTTATAATAAAACTGGTTGTGGGTTCAAACCGAACCCGTGTATCTATTGACTCTACCTAAAGCACATTATAAGAAATCATCAAGAACATTACGATATTTATGAATGTCACGTGGCTAAGCACGCGTATCGTTATAATATAAAGCAGACGATATTGTAGATTGCTTGTTTGCATCCTTCTATATGTTTAGGAGTGTAGTTCAGTCTGAAGAAGGAGGTAGTATATCTCCGAAACAGTGATGCCTTAGTGACTCTTTTGGTTATTAAAGTGTAATCAGCCTTGCTAGAAAGCTGTTTCCTTCATGCAAGATGGACTCAAAGCGATATTATAAAATGCAGGTTGAACATTTTCCGAGCGTAAAGTAGTTTATTAGTTTACTTCTCAAATTGACAGATGCGGATTCTTACTTTTCGAACATTGCGTTATGAACCTTAAGCACGTACTCTCTAAATTACTACGCGTTGCAATTAATGAAAGTTCTTTGAACATTGAGCAATACCGAAGCATGGTTAGAGTGAGGAAATTGTAAACTCAAAAATTAGACTTGTGTACTCATTTCTATTACAACGAAGGAAAATTTCTATAGTTTCAGATGCAACATATTAGCCATTTTATACTGAACCGTGATAGCTATTAAATGATTGCAAAAATATTAATTTTAAATTGCACAGTAGAGACCAACAGGAACAAGCAAGCATTACATACAAAACCATAGTAGAATACTTACACAAAACTAAATATCAAATCTGTTTAAATACAACAATTTAAATATTTTTATTACTAAATCTTGTATAGTGTAAACACAAGTTCTCAGATGAGAAGATATCAATGCCAGATGGTTAGATTCCAGTTGGGAGCCTATATATCAGAGATACTTGTACCAGTTATCCCAAAAGATCTATCTCGTCATCTTTGTGCTGGTAGGTTGGAAACAAAGCATGGCAAGGGATTGTGAGTTTCACACAAATAAAGTGTCATCCTTCGGTATATTTTCCTAGGAATTGTAATATGACAGGTATTTTACGTCGCAAGTTACAAGGAGGGAACAAAAGACAGTGGAAATGGCATCAGTCTTAACCCACAGGAACCGCCATGTAAATATAATACTTGTCATTCGTAACATGCTCAAGATGAAATGTCTGCTGAGATAACAATTAATACATGAAGTGCCCCTTAACCTTTGATAACTGGCTTAGAAATAAAAGTATCACGTTCAGAATATGCTGTAGATATAATTTTACTCTGAGATAATGAGAAATGGAGATCACTTAGCCCTTTCAAGTTGACATACATTACATCCAAAACATGCTACAGATATAATTTCACTACCAGATGGCGAGAAATGGGGAAGACCACATAGATAGAACACTTATCATTTTCCATCCGGCAAGCAAATATAACTTGTTACATACAATCAGAACGTGCTCTAGATATAATTTCACCTCTAGATGATCAGAAATGGAGAAAATCATTTAATGAGCCCGTTAGCACTCATCATAAAAATAAACACTTAGCAATCGTAATTTTTGTATATATAATTTCTGGCAGATTATGATCAGTATATGATGTTGGGTTAAGAAGGTCTCACTTTGGTGGTATCATCTGTAAGTACGCCACTACTCGCAAAGCTAGACACGGAACAAAGTGAGAAACCTGGAACACATTCCACGGGATACTGCGTTTTGAATAAACAGCAGTGGCACAAGTCTACTGCACTTTGAGACTTGTAAACAACCATCGACTCTTGTCATCAGACTGCTTGTCTGAGAAAGTCGGCAAGTTTCTAGTTCGAAGGAAAGGCTCTGACCATTCCATTATCAGAGCCACTCATTAGGCAATGAGTGGGACTCACTTTTAGGACAGCGCGCCGGCTGTACCTACTTAAGACTTTGCATTCGTAACCTGTTACAGATGTAATTTTTTTATCAGAGATTGATTAGTTCATGAAGGTAGAACACGGACAGAGATTGACCTACAGACAAGATATGATAGATAAAAAGAGGGAAACCAAAGAAGCAAAGGAAGAAGAATACAGAAACATAGAAGAGCAAAGATATAGAAACAGAATAAATTAAATTGAGAAATGCAGAATAAAATCGATACAATGAAAAGACAGGTAAGAACAGGAAAAAGAAAATGTTAGAGAAACGGAAAAAAATAAAAAAACACACAGTGGGAATTAATATAGGTTAAAACCGAAATAAGAAAATGGAAAGAGAATAACAAAATAAGAAAATAATAAAACAGGAGAAAATAGTAAAGGAGGGAGAGCACGTCAGACGGCATTTTTTCATGCAGGATGGGATTTTTCCTTGTAACATATTGCTTACCTGAGGCACGAGCATCCTTACGATAATTTTTCTTTTCAAATTCTTTGACTGGAATTTTAAGTTTCATTCCATTAGGCTCCTCCAGGGGAACGCTCGATAGACTTATAGTAAGAGATTGAAGAACCTCTGGATGGTAATCAGGTTCAACTGCATTACCATGAGAAATTTCACCCCCATCATTATTTACTTCACACTTCATGACATTGTGTTTTCATCAGCGATAGTAGCATTTTGAAGTTTAGATTCTTCGATTTCTTGAGACATTGATATGCTTTCACTTGCTGATTCATAATCACGGTTATCATGACTGAATTACCTATCACTTAGAAAGAAGCTACCGCTGATTCTAGTACTAAATATAGGAACTTTGAAACTCACCTGATAAGGTAAAAAAGTGTCAGAATAATAAAACAGTAGTGCAGTGTCTACTAAACTCAATGGCGATAGTTTCAGCATGCATTATTCGTGCATAAATGTTACAGGTTCTACTCCTTTCAGTACATTGGACACATGGCATTTGTTTCCTTACTGTAACTTCTTACCATATTGAAACGCGCGTGTGATAATTGAACAGTAGAAAGTTATGCTTCTGCACTACCGCAATTTCTGGAATTTAATGAAAAATGAATATGTGACAAGTGTGCTCTCAAAACGCGATATATGAGTGAGAAATGACTGTTGTTGATCCAATTCGAGAATACATTCATTTTACGCCTTTGGTTCTTCATGTTCTTGCAGAATTCAGTTCTTTGTCAAATCTACTTCAATCGGTGGTGAAAATTTTGCCTGGGGTAAGATTTTTGTTTGTAATTGTTGCGTTTGTTTGAGAGACAAACCAAACTGCAATTAGTCGTAATTCTTCCTCATCGGTATAGGATTTGAAAACAGTTTGATTACGTTTACGTGACACAAACTCGTTGAGCAATTTAAATTTTGCTAACCATGATGGGGACGCTTTGAATTTGAGTATCATTTTGATCCAGCTGCTTCTTTACATGCATGACCCATAATCTAATTGTACGATCGCGAATAATTCCATCTAAATTATGAGTTCTTTTGAAATGCTGTAGCGCCTCTTCATTTATCTTTTTTACATATACTTTTAAGAGTCGTTCGAAGTTAAGAATGCGTCCAAAATTATCTGCGAGGACACTTATGATTAGATAATATAGACGAATAATTTCTTGCTTCACCAGATGTTGCATCTGTTTCGAGGCAGTAGTTATATCCGTAATCGCTCTTTGGAATAGTGAGCACGCTGTTTCGGTGGAGATGGTAGGTACGAGGAACTGCTAGTTTTGCTGTGAATTATATCCGTCTCCTGAATGCCATGAAAGTTCCGTTTCACTTGATTATTTTCACTGGTCACTATCACTTTCACATCTGTTGGTTCCATTTTCTGCTCCTTAATTATCAATAGCCACTTGATCAAATACTACGTCATTTGTAGCAAAATGCTTCTGATGTGTTGAAACCCATTGCAATCTTCTGTACTACGATCATCATTGCACATTCCAAACTTATTAACTAGTAAGGATACGACAACGCTAGGATACGTAATGCATCAAAGAAAATATTTTTAAACGTCTGAAGTCTTGCCCCGTTATATTTTTTAAATTCAAATTGCTACTGCTGGGGATAAGCTCCTGTGAAAAAAGAAGAAATAAATAAAAAGGAATACTTCTTATATAATAAATAGGATTATGACTCATCGAAGTCCTGTAGTTACATGGATTGTGTGGAGGCCTTCGAAAGATCCTTCTCGGGAAATATCTCGTCATTGAATTAGTGTTACTCTAATGATTAGAAGCCCTAGGAAAATAATTCTGGATTACATTGGTGGAATCATTTAGTTAGATCTGTTGTGGTAACTAGAGCCCCTAAGGCTTTTGTTAGTGGCAGTGGACTTGGATCAACTAAGTGGTATGGGTGATTTTTGAAGCTGATATATGAGACTTGAGTAGAGAATTGTTAGTACTGCGAATACATAGGATTGAATGATCACTAATGATTCTAGTATTAATAGTAAAATTTGTCTAATTATTATTAAAGAGAGTAAAGTTAGGTTCGGTCCTGTTCTTCCTAGAAGGGTTGCTATTAGTCGAACTTCCAAGGTCGGATAATGTTTCTAGCAATTTTATTACATACTATAAATGGTATAAAGTGTCCTGGAATTCCTGCTGGAAGAAGATGGACAAATATATGTTGAGAATGATTAATTCATCCATATAATATGAAACTTAATCACACGTGTAGGGCGAAAGTTAATGATAATATTATTTGACTAGATATTGTGAAAATATAGAGGGAAAGACCTACGATAATGCAAATAGAGCAATAAAGAGTATCGTTGTTCCTTTATGATTCTTTTGAGGTCGCAGTATCATTTTGAATTCTTTGTGAAGTGTACTTAAAGAATTTAGTAGAATTATTATTCGAGTGGGTAGGAATGAATATTAGACCTAGAAAGGTTTATAAGTCAGTTAATTGATGAATATATAACTGAGGAGGTTGAATCAAATGTTGAGAATAGGTTAGTTATCATTATCAGGTGTGGATTAAGTTTTGTGTGCTCAGTTCTTAGTTTTAGGGGGATATATTGAAGTATACAGTTGGCGCAAAACGTAAGTAGGGAATTGGAAAAAAATAATTAAAATAGTCATTTTAGGGGGACATATTTGAGGAATTATAAAGTATCATTACTATGATAATTTGGCTGTAAAATGACAATGCTATAATTAATTTAACTAACTTCTCATTAAGATTAATTGCTATTTTACTATATTTTGGTTTAAGGCACCATTGCTTACTTTCAGCAACCTAATGAGTTTTCTTGAATCATGTTTTATATTAAGTTGATGAATTGTTGTTAGGGCAGGTTTCCATAAAATTTGGCATGAAGCTGTAATTTGCGCCACAGATTTCAGATCATTGTACAAAGAATAGGACAATTCATTTTGCATTTATTCCTACTTGATTTAGTCGTCCAGGGGTTTCGCCTGCCTTTAGGCCTATGGCTGGTATTGCTCATGAAGGAAGGACATTTGCTTCTGTGATTAATACTCGAATATCTGTATTAATTGGTAGAATTACTCGGTTGTCCACATCTAATAGACGGAAGTGTATTTTATTTCATTAACTGGAATTATAAATAACCATTGGCGTTACAGACCGAATGGTCATGAGCCTGCACCAACGCAATCTGTCCGCGGTTGGTTGAACTGCATCCACCTGAATGGCGGCCGTGGGGTCAGCACTGCGCGCCACCTTGATCACGAACAGATTGCTCTCTAGACCAAGTGGTCGTCCTTCTTTATTCACGTGACTCCCCAGTTTGCCTCACGACGCTGGGTGAACGCCGAAAAGTGGGGTACTCCAGCCGTGAATTGAACCTGGGACCACGCGGACATGAGTTCAACGCTCTAACTACGAGAATATGGAGCCCCTAAACTGGAATTATATATGAGTCAAATTCTATCGAAGCGAAGTCTGAATATTTATAACTTTTGTGTCATTGGTGGTCAATTACCTTTAACGTGACGGAGGATTGATTGATTTCATCGATTAGATAAAGAAGGCGAAGGAATGGAACAGCAATAAAAATAATTGCTGGTAAAATGGTTCAAATAGTCTCTAGGGTCTGGCCTTCTAAAAGGTGTCGATTGATATATTTATTGAATATAATAGAGATTAGGAGGTAACCTACCAGTACTGTAAATATTACAATAATAATATAGTATGATCGTGGAAGAAGGTTATTTGTTGCGTGGTTGGTGGTCTGGCGTCTTTAAGGCTTAATTGGTTTCAGGTAGCCATTTCTAAGAAACACATAATTGAGTCTCATTTTTGGGTTTTAGGTCCAAGGCATTTATTTGCCATCTTAGGAATTAGATAGTTAAAAGAGTGATTTCTGCATAGCTATGCACTTGTGGAGGTAAATTTTGATATTATTCAAGTGAGGTTGGTTATTGGTAAGGAAACAGGATTGAGCGGGAACTAGCTAGTGCTTCTCGTACAATAAAAACTAGTATAAGAACTGCAATTAGCGATAAGAGGGAGCCCACCATTGAAATCATATTTCATGTTATATATGCGTCTGGGTAATAAGAATATCATCGGGGTGTTCCTCTTAGGCCTAGGAAATGATGCGGGAAGAATGTGATATTATTGACTTAAAACTTCCTGTCTCTTAACCCTGAGTATCATTCAAGCATTCGCCTGATGTGACTGAGGAAATCCTTTTCCTGACGAAGGCGAATACCGAGAGGATACTCAGGTAATGTACGAGTTACCATGTAGCCTCCAACTAACCGGAATCAACGAGGTGAATATCTATCCCAGTGTTCGTCCGGGGAAACTGAAGAAAGACCTTACCTTGAGGCGACAAACATCTGGTCGGATATTTTGGGACGAGGCAGCTGAATGGTAGACATTAAATGGGGAATTTACACTAGAAACCAAATGGAATAATAAACTCAACTCTTAAAAAAATGTGGGCTTATCACCCTATAACTGATTATTGGAGAACGGGCAGAATGAATCCCACCAGCGGCAATGAGTTTTCATACCTAAGCATTCTGAATCAAAGTTCCACTTACCAGACAAGGGTCTCCGGTTCCGACGTTCCAAATGCCAGCAAGGCTCCATAAACCATACAAAGACCATTCAGTTTAAAAAAAAAAAAAAAAGTAACACCCAATTCATCCTGTCTCACAGAATGACTGGCTATATAGGGCCGAGGTTTCCAAAGCTTTGCCTGGACGGGCAGGTCACAGACAGCAGGAAATGCTTAATTCTAGCAATGCGGCGCAGACTAGCAGTACTTTTCGATCTCATCTTGGTAGTATCCCGCTAACGTCTCTTGAATTCTGCCTTGCTCTTTTGTCAAAAGCGAAATTACAGGAATTTCTTCCGTGCTGAGGGAACGAACCTGCCTTGACAGTTAAAATAGTTTTATGTCTGAGTCAGATACTAAGCCGGATTCGAAGTGTGTTATTGCATCCTGTCCATATATACTTTACTAAATTTTAATCAGATCCGCTGATTAAGAAATAGGCGAATGGATAGATACTGGGATCCGTTTTGACAGTCTTACCATTTTTAGGGCTGAAAATTTGTACAAAATCCACGTTTTAGTTAAGATCGCTTCTTCCCTTTTTAAATGTCTTATCCTTATAGTTCAAGGGCCAGGGCGAAAAAAGAGGTCTGCCTCCGAAAAAGTGAGGAAGTTTTGATTTTTTCATGAACTTGTGCATTTTAGTGTCCTTGATAATATACTAAATTTGCACCCCCGTACCTTTGCCGCTCGAGCAGCCATATTGGCAAAATGGCGGCTAAAGACAGTTTTTTCGAAAGATCTCGATTTCAGTGAATTCTATGGCAAAAGTGTGTATTTTATAATCGAAAGAGGAGAAAATGTTCTACAATTATGTCATATACAATTTTCTTGTAAACCTAATGGTATTCGCACAACAGCCGACTGAACTCTAGTAAATTTGTAATTTATTGATGTTTTTCACATTTTAGTCATATTTTTATTAGTTTTATTAACTATTTTAGTAATATTTTCATTTGTTTCATCAAATAGTATTACTATATTATCTATATTACATTATTACAATTATAATTTGATCTTGTTCTTTGGTTAATGAGAAGTTCGGAGCCCGGTCCTTCCTTACACACTAGCTATTAAATATTCATAAATTGTAGGCTCTCTCTTTTGGGTAGTTTCACCCTCTTCCCTTTCCTCTCTTACTTTTGCTTCCTTTTTTCTCTTTCTTTTCCGTTCTGTAAGTTTTCAGACAATAATTATCAAATTCTATTTCCACTCTGTATCTATCAGTTGTCCGGCTCTACCGAGTTCTGAAAAGTAGGTTTATTTCCTATTTTCAAGTGGATGTGCTACTCTCTCGGTTTTAAGAGCCCTGTAGTCATGGGTTCCAAATGAGATTGGGCTCTCTCTTCCAAATCGTTTGAAATGTGTATGTCTATTATTGTTAATAATATATCGGTTAATTGGTATTAATAGAGCTCATTCAGTTCTCTGTCTCCGGTTCTATTGTTTCCCAATATAATTTTCCGTTCAGAGGTGCCCTGAAACTGGGTAGTATTTGGAAGGTTTTGGGTTTGTTCTATGTCTTGGTTATTATTATTATTATTATTTGGTTTTCATTCGTGTATAGGCGCTTTCGCATTGTCATTTTGGTCTCTGGTTATGTAGACCTGTATATTGTTCAAGCAGTGGTTGTGTTGTCATTAGTTTTATTCTTATAACTTAATAGTAGTTATCATTATTTTTGTACTGTTGGTAAAAGCGTTTAGTTCTTTCTGTTTTGGTAATTTGATTTCGGTCAATCGTTCCGTATTGTTGTGATTGCCCTCCTTTGTGTAAGACAGTCTTGATTGTCATATCTTTTGTTTTATTATTATTAATATTATTATTATTATTCATGTGTAATGTCACCAGTGGTTGTGTTATTCTTTTAGAGGGTCTATTTACTCTCTTTATCCTGTTTAAGGTTGACCTCCCCGGGTGGGTTGTATCTTTTGGTTTGTTATTGTTTAGTCCATTTGTTGGGTCCCTTAATTTTATTTTTGGGGTTAGTATGCCATGTGTTCCTGACCGTTTTTCTCGGTACCGACCCAGCATTCTGTCGGTGTTAGATTTTTGTTTCTTTGTTTTGTTTGTAGGTTCAATCCTGAGTAGGCTCTGCTATATATTGGAATAATTCTATTCAGTGCTTTCCAATGATATGCGTGTGGTTCATTTTGTTTTATTGGGAGAGAGGGGGATTAGTTCTAATTCTTTGGGTCTACGTTTTTCTGGGTTCTCACCTATGAGTGGGTTGCCTTAGTCAGCATGCGTCTAAGATTGTGGGGTCTCCTGTAAGCTTTCATTGATGTTTCCTGTGGCATTCTAGTCCACCACTCATCTTTACTATATTCACTTTTGATATTGTTCCATAACTTTTGGTTCAGATTTTTTTAATTTTGTTTTCATAATTAGGATGGTAAGTGAGAGGAAACATTACTCTATTTCCTCTTTGTTTATTTCGTGTTTCTTTGCTAGTAGTCTGTCCGAGAAATTTCGTTAATGTAGATTTGACCATATTTCTGTTATAGCATCTATTTTGGAAGTTCCTTCCCATTTCTATCAATCTCTTATTCAGCTTCTGTTTGCTGTCTACAATTCTAATCAATCTCAATCCTTTACTTTTGACCAGTGAATTTATTAATGAAGTTGGGTGAGTCGTGTGGGGTGAAGGTATTATTAATGAACTTGGGTGAAGTTGGGTGAGGCTTCCAAGAACTCGTGTCTCGTTGTTGGTTTGTAGTAGACGTCTCTTTCCAGTCGTCCACTTGCTCTTTTTTTAATTGTCACGTCCAGAAAACTAGAGGACAAGTCCACTCAGACACATCGAGGGAAGGGAAAACACACACAAAAAAAAGAGTGGAGGGACAATGAAGTGCAGTTAGGGTATCAACGGTTCCGACCTCGTTCAACTCTGTACAAAGCGATTGTGCTAACTAACTTACAAATATGCTAAAGTTCGCACGGCTGTTGTGCGAAAACCACTAGGTTTACAAGAAAAATGTATATGACATAATTTGTAGACAATTTTCTCTTGTTTCGATTATAAAATAGTTACGTTTGCCGTAAGATGCACTGAAGTCGAGATATTTCGAAAAAACTGTTTTAGCCGCCATTTTGGCAATACGACGGCTCGAGCGGCAAAGGTACGGGGATGCATATTTAGTATGTTTTCAAGGACACTAAAATGCATAAGTTAATGAAAAAATCAAAACTTCCTCACTTTCTCGGAGGCAAAACTACCTGAAGCCTGGACTATTATTGCTATAGATGAAAGAAGCAATTACATAAAACATGCAAAAATCCAATCCCTTGAAAAA
>JAGDQP010051310.1:0-14043 GCA_022664845.1 Lepisma saccharinum | reverse complement strand
CCTGAAAACAGAATGTGTACGATAGGCGGTGTTCGCTAGACCCATTTACCTTAATATCCAGCCACGCTCTGATCCATCATAGCGCCTGGGGACTAAAGAAGTTACTCATGGTAATAGAGCATTATACTAGTATCTAGGTAAAATCCTAATTCTAACCTAATTGAACCACTGATTAATTTATCCCAACAAACACAGTAATAGATGATCAATAACAAGGAAGTACAGAGTTTCAAACTCACCTAACATTCAGTTGATAGAAGACAGTCAGAGAACAGATGTAATTGTTTGTATTTGATGTGATAAACAATGTTTGTATGCAGATCAGAACGAAGTCACAGGAAGTTCATGACGTTCCAACTTCTATCTTCAGTATCGAATACTACAGAGCTGAATCTGGTCAGCTGCACCAAGTCTAATTCTAGATAAGCCGTTCAGTTCGTAACCATGGCAATAGCAATGACAACAATCGCAATGAACAACCATTACAAAGCATCAAATGTTTTGTTTCTATATCAAACTCGATTTTGATGTTCCAATCATAGTTCTCTTCTCCGGGAGGTGTGTCCTCACAGAGCACCAATCACAATCGATTCGACCTTTGTATGCTGATGCTTCTAGCACTTCATCCAGCTGACTAAGATGGATTATAGAATGTCTACACAGCTGAACTTTGTGTTGCTAGCCTAAGTTGATCTTTGACCAGCCACGTAAGCTTGTACTTTGAGTACTGAGTACGATATTCTTAACAATCTGACCTGTCAATGAAATATGATATTGTCTGCATCTGTCTCCTTGATTCATGAATGAAATTCTAAATACAAATCTTTGTTGGAACTGAATTACCTTTAACTAACAATAATAACATAGAGTGTTTAAAATACGAAGTATCTGTTCGTGCCCTGTTTCTTAAACATATTTATATTTACTACATTTTTACATATTTAATTATATTGCATTGTATGCTACCCGACACTACTGCTGCTGAAACTACTACTACTACAGAAATTATTACTACAACTAATATTACTACTGTTACGACAACTATTACTTGTACTACGTTTATTATGATTTTAAACAATAAATCTAAATATTTCTGGTTTGTAGCAATTCAAATTTGAATTCTAAACTATTTATTGAATTCACATTATTACTCGAAATTAAAAATTGTAACAATTATATATTTTATTATTATTAACTGCTTCCTTACAAAAGAGCTAAAACGTTTACATTACAAAGAGGCTGATGCGGACTCGGCTGATGGGGAATTGCGTTCATCATTCAACAAAGAGCCGACGTTTTGTAAAACGCCTAGGCTCTGTGTAAGAAGGCTTACTTTACGAAAAGCTTGCGACGGAGATATCATCCCTCTCAACAAATCGGAAGAAAATTGCTATCCAGTTCCAGACGGCGGGAACAAGGCGGCTGCTGACTCTTGCCTACCAGTAAATCGGAAGTGGGCCATCATCGGCTTGTATACAGGGAAAGAGAGAAATGCCATTGATTTGCCGACGACGGGAAAAAGGCAGCTGCAGAATATAAGCCAACTCCTAGCCACGTTGTTTCTGCCGTCGGAAGAATAATATTTATTATTAGAGAAACAGACGGGTGTACGGGCACTTCACAAACACACACACAAATGTGACAGCTAAGCTAGTCAGCCAGGGTTAGTTTGTAGGTACCACCCCAGAATTAACCTAGTGTGACTGAGGGAAAACCGTCGAACAGTTTGCATATTTCTGTTTCTATTAGACTAAATCGCCAAACAAGTATTGAGATAGCGCTTACATGGAAAAGCGCCTTTAAGATGTCACACTCTGGACATTTCCCGCAATTTCGGGAAGGTTAATATTTAATATTATCTCAACATATTTTCAAGACATTTCCGATAACTATTTTCCTTTTGTTTCTGATAATTGTAGTGTCAATTTGCAACCTTGTAATTTGACGAATCTTTGCATGGTATTATCTGCTACTTTTTACAGATGTCCTGAGCTTCCCGTAATCGACATGACTGATATTTCCATTTCGGAAAAATGTCTTTACACAAATTAGTGACGTCAGAACCGATAATTCTTTCTCTCCTAATAAATCCCAACGTAGTCCACTCCATAAAATTTTTGTGTGGAAACTAATTAGTAAAAATCTGAAAATTTACCAGTTGTTACAGCATCATACGGGGAGTGTTTTCTCAAAACTTCCAAACTTTCTCCCTCTTGCTTCCCCACAATTCCCCCGGATCTAAAAAATATACACACTTTCAAAAATTGTATTATATTTCCGTAACCAATAGACATAACGACATGATTCTGTTGTTGTTATAATTCGTAGCGAACAGGCTACAAAAATGTTTATCATGCGTTGTGCTCTATCTGTAGTAGTTTTGCTGTAATTTAGATCAAAAGCGCAAAATAAAATGATTTTCCTTTCAATATTTACGCTTTTTACGGTGTATCTTGTTTCAAACTCACAATATCAAAATCATGTTCGATATAAAAGTTGTTGCCTGTTTCATAAGCTTTACAATGATGTATATATCAATATGGTTGAGCAATTACTGTGTTAGTTATTGAGGTAGCAATGACGCACTACAGCGCGCGAACAATACTTTTCCTTCTACGTGTGGCCTATCCACATTAGGCAGTTGTGAGCTGTTGACAATAATAAGGATTTGCCTTTGCTGTGTAGTGGCAGGAAAAATAGGTGATGAATTGGTAGTGTATTTTGACGACCTTTTCATGTAATACATCACGTACCCAGATAGCATCCCAGCTTGCAACAAGGTTGAGTCACGTCAAAATTGCTATATGGGTAGTGAAAAAAAAGAGAAAGAAAGTAGGTACCTGAATTGTAAGCTATTTATGTACTCATCAAGAGAAAATAGAACCTCATAGAATTTATTACGATAAGGTTAGTCATATTTCTATTAGTAGGAAAATAAATTTAGTTGGTAATTTTGGTTTTTATTATAAGTAAACTTTGAAGATGTGGTATTTTCAATTGAACGTTTTGGGTTACATTTATTATTGTTTTGTCAGAGCGTAGTAATCGGTTATCATTTTAAAGAAACTTTTAGAGGATCTTGTGAAAATTTACTTAGCGGAATTAATGCATTAAACTTATTTCCTGAAAGTAAGTAAGTAGGTAGGTAGGTAATCATTAAAAGAGAATTACGGACATTATTGGGGTTAATTTGAATGAAACGATTTACTGCATGAATAATTGCAAGAAGAAAGTACTATTCGGGTTCACAGTGCACATCTTTTCTCCTACCATATCCCGGTCGGAGCCATAGATGCCTTAAGGCCATAATTCAATCCAATTCAATTATGACCAACGTAAGTGGATCAAGTGTGATGATGATGACTAGCTGAGTTTTTCTACTTTGATCTGCTGTCAAACACCATGGCGTGTAAATACTATTATAATGCAAATTTATAAATTGTACTGGTATCGTATTATCTCCATCGATTCACTCCTTTCAAAATGCTAATAAGACTGTTCATGAAGCAATTCCACCCAGATTGCTTATTTAATCCAACAATCCGCATCAAAAAAGGGGTATTTGTATAGTGAGTTGCTTCTTGAGAGTATCGACAGTTTCTGAGTTCATTGTAATCCACAAGCACGTTATAAAGGCCACTTCCACCACTTTTCTTTGGGTACTAACACAGACGGATACCTTCAAAACTGAAAGAACCACTCTGAATTCGTTGAACCTTTAACTCAGTGTTAATACTGGTACTAGGTGTAACACATTTGATCCTTTCCATAGCATGGAACGTATTTAAATTATGCAGTGGGCGGATATTTACATCTATGTTGTCAAATACGTGCTGATGAAACCTTTCACTATTAATATTTGATAGTACTGCATTGATGAGAGAGGTCATGTAAACAAGTTTCATGGTATGATGGGCAGACTTCAATGGACGGTAATAGATTGAATAGATATTTTGATCCATATAAACGGTGAAGGGTTAATACTAAACTTGTTGCATGGATGACAGGAATAATCTTGGTCTTACAGCTGCTATTAAAACATGGTTTATCACAATGCACTTCGTGTTAACTTTCTACGATTCAGAAACATTCATCTTTGTCGTTACACTCTCCATAAAGACCTAAAATGAGGTTTTGTTCGTCAGACTTGCTATCAATGAAATCTGGGTACCGTATATACTTCAGTCATAACATCCTCCGTATGTCTTCTCGTATGATGTCGACTGCATCTAATATCCTTAACCATCCAGTAGCAGGTTCAGTTTTTCCTGTCGTTATACCATTAATAAATAATTTTATGAGCCGTGTTCGATAAGCAGAGTACATTTTTCATTCCAGAAACATTTGAAGCAATTATCCGATCCTTAAAATGTTATTCAAGGTGTTTGTGTGTATATGACAGCCATCCTTTTGAATAGATTACCCACAATAAGAAGCCTAACCCTGACGCTTTCTCCTAACTCATCATTTCGCAAGTCACATTTATTGACAAGATTTTACCTAATTTCTAAAGTCATAACCATATGAAAACATTTCTTGTGCTCTGATGCAGTTTTAGTACTGAATTCTTTTTCACAAGTGAAGCAATTTCTTCTTAAATCGAACGTTGCTTCTGACTGTGAGGTCTTTAAAAAAGTTGACGATATTGAGATGAGATGGGTTATCGGTCTGCATTGATTAGTTTTGATACTAGTATGTCTTATGAAGTTCTGCATGCAAGCGCTGTGAATCCGAATAGTACCTTCTCCTTACAGCTTTTCATGCAGCCCTTCGTTTCATGTCAAATTTGCCTCAATAATGTCCGTAATTCTCTTTTCACTATTACAGTTTCTCTTTCAAGATATTTCCCAATAATCAAAATCAACAATTCTTCTTTTATTGTATTTCTCATGAATAAGTAATTTGCTAAGTTTAAAGCATTCACTCCGCTAAGTAAATTTTCACAAGATCCTCTAAAAGTTTCTTTAAAATATTAACCGATACTACGCTCTGACAATAACAAATATAACCTACAATATTCAATTGAAAATAGCACCTCTTCAAACGTAACATATACTAAAAGCTAAGCTACCAAATGAATTTAATTTCCAACTAATAGAAATATGACTAACCTTATCGTAATAAATTCCACGAGGTTCTATTTTCTCATGCTGAGTACAGAAATAGCTTGAAGTAGCTTCTGTCTTTCGCTTTAATCCACTACCCACACAGCAATTTTGACGTGACTCAACCTTGTTGCAAGCTGGCATGCTATCTGGGTACGTCATATATCACATGAAAAGGCAGTTAAAATACACTACCAATTCATCACCTATTTTTTTCCTGCCGCTACACAGCAAAGACTAATTGTCATTATCGTCAACAGCTCACAACTGCCTAATGTGGATAGGACACACGTAGAAGGAAAAGTATTGTTCGCGCGCTGTTGTGCGTCATTGCTACCTCAATACCTAACACAGTATTTGCTCAACTATATTGATATATACATCATTTTAAAGCTTATGAAACAGGCAACAATTTTGATACCGAACATGCTTTTGATATTGTGAGTTTGAAACAAGATACACCGTAAAAAGTGTAAATATTGAAAGGAAAATCACTTTATTTTGCGCTTTTGATCTAAATTACGGCAAAACTTCTCGAGATAGCGCACTACGCAAGATAAACATTTTTGTAGCCTGTTATCTAGGAAATCTAACAAAAAAGAATCATGTCGTTATATCTATTGGTTACGGAGATATAATACAATTTTTGAAAGTGTGTAACTTTGTAGTTCCGGGGGAATTGGGGGTTGCAAGAGGGGGAAGGTCGGGAACTTTTGAGAAAACACTTCCCTTATGATGCTGTAACAACTTTCAAATTTTCAGCTTCTTACTAATTAGTTCCGACAAATGCCTATGTTTCGCCTTTATTGACTGGACTAAAAGGTACCATTGTATTTTTCGGTTCAAAGTTAGCAGTTTCAAAGCTGAGCGCTAGGTGATACTACAGTATAATTAATCTTATCTTTCACAGAACTAACAATAGATGGTGCTTTTATTTATTTCGATCTATATACATCTAGATTGAATCGTCAGCTTGTGCAGTCTAATATCCAATAAACAGTTCTGTCTGAAAAAGAAAATTCGTTTTATTTAGAATTTTAAATGGCGATTTTGTGCTCGATGTTAAAAATCCTAGATCTCGAAAAAAATCGAAATGTCGAATATGATCAATATATCAAAGCAAGTTCTGGAAGGTTCAACAAGGGCAAACGTTCTGGTATAATGCTTTATTTTCTCAAACAACACTACTTATTGGACATTTGAGAGTGATGGTAAACATCGCATGTGAAGTACAGAAACAATGTTACAACCTATAAATAATATAAGAGGTAAAATTATCAAAATGACAATTTTCAGCGTTTAAACTGGAATAATATTTACAGTTTGCAACACTGCGTTCTGTGCTTCACATAATTATGATATATAACATTACTAAAAGATACCAGATAGCCAATAAATAGACGTAATGTTATCTGAAACAAGCCAAATTTGATACCGAGTTGGCAACACTGACAACCCCATGACATAACATTTCAAGTTCTAATATCCACTCAATTGATATAAACTCCCAAGAAACTACATTTTGTTTCTTTCCTTTATTGGGAAATATTCTTTCTACTTACCATTGTAAAATAATTTTTTGCTCCAAATTCAAATGACTGTGTCTAAAATGAAGCGGAATTCGAAAAGTGGCAGATATATATATATATATTGTTATGGTGTTAGGAGCTTGTGTGTGAAACTTGGTTGTGGAATTCCGTCTAGCTGTGTTCGAAGCTGTAAGAAAATTCAAATTTTAATTTTTCAAGAAATCTTAAATTTCTCGGTTTCTTCTGCAATTCAGCAGCTGATATTTACGTACTTTGTATGGCGTTAAGATTTGTTTCGAATAGGTCTAAAATTTTCTGCTTTCGGCGTGCATTTCTTGATAGTTAGATCAAAATGGTACACTCTAAGACGTCATAAATGTAGATAAAACTCCCCGAAGTTTTGCTTTGGACATAGTTGGATATATTTTCGTTAACATTTTCTGTTCAAATTTTGTGATTTCGACTGTTTTTAGAATACATTTTTATTCTGGAAAATTTTGATTTGGACATTATGACCTGGTACGTCACTGCAGATAGTCACAGGCACGATCTGTAGAAAGGAAAAGATTTTGTTTGTCCAAACTAATTTTTGAATGTGTGTGTGTATATGTCTCGCCTAGTTGCAAAACTGGCCATCTCCAAAATTTATGAAATGCTATTTTTAAAGAAACTGTTTTCAACACCCACATAAGTTGGCAATATTTTTTGAGTAACAAACGGCCTCTTTATAGCATATTTTGAAAAAAAAAATCAGGTTCAGTTGCATTTGTCTGTTTCGCAAAGCAGAGATAAGGTATGTGATTTGTGTGTCGTGATTTTCAGAACTGCTGTGACGTATAGTATTGGAGGAAACATGGACATTAATGTTGAAGAAGTGACCTGAAAGTGCTAGAAAAAGGCAGACTAATATTTTTTCTGGAATCTTTCTATTGAAGTGCTTTGCCGTTGGATGGGAAGGGTAAAACAAAAAGTCATTATTCATCGCAATGCTCTCCATCTGATATGTCAAACAAGCCCCCAACCCCAACCCCCAATAAAACGTCAAACACATCGAATGTATCTTCCCTGTCACAGCTCATTTATTCCTACCACAGGATTTCGGTAACATTAATTTTCTTTAATGAGACTGATAAAGCCTGAAGAATTCCATAATACTCTATTCCATTACGGGGCAAGTTTCCATCTTGGGAACGATGTTCCTGTCTTTGATTGAAAAAACAGACTTTTTCTCATTTCAAACCTACAACCAACGAACTAGAATACCTAAAAATTTCACTTGTAAAACACTTATGCTGACAAAACCACAAGAAGACAATTCGGTGGTGCTTCAAGGTAAAGCACAATACGAAAGAGACACTGATTCGAAACAAGGTATTGGTAACAAAGGATGAACTGTGAGAGTGATGAATTCAGAGGTAAAGCTGTGAGCATTTTGACGTTAAGAGATGTTAACTCTTTACTGTATCAACATTTTGGGTCTCAGTGATAAAATGTGCCGAAATTCAGATTTTACAAAGACATCATTTAAACTACCAATCAGAAAAGTGATTACGTCTAAAATGATGAGAAAGAGCCATGTGAACATTTATCAAACATCTGTTATTCGTAGCACTCCCTACTGTCAGTTTTCACTTCAATATGTTTCCAATTCAAACATTAATTACTGAAATGTAAGTTATCATCATATCTGTAGTTTTCTTCTGCTAATACAGTCAGACAAAACATTTTGTTTACCCTACATTTGCTTTAGTTTGTTGCAAAACCGGCCATCTCTTATTGTTTGTTGCAAAACAGGCCATCTCCAAAGTAAAAATGCTGATGTTTCAAATAATTACATTCATAAACCGCTATTATTCTTGCGCATTTAGTAAATACTTGTTTACAAACGCTTAACTTGGGTGAAGAAGTGTCATATCCATTTGTTTCTGTGGAATCAGTTTTTCGTTTCTCTTTAAAAATTATGACCGCTTGGAGATGACCGGTTTTGCAACTAGGTGACTGATATACAGATGCAGGACAGTATATATATGCGGATCATACATGCGAGAATACTGTACAAGTTGTGTAATCAATGCTTGAAATCACGGAATCACTTTGTGGTGAGTGATAAAAATAAAAATATTGTAAAAATAAATTTATTGTATTTTACTATATTTTACAATATATTCACACATACATACACATGTTACAACACGACACATTTTACTTTAGAGCAAGTAGCTGACAAAGAAAAAAAAATAATTCAATACAAACCGCACAAAGGAAATTAAAAAAAATAATTAAATAGACTCTCTTAAAAATAAAACTGTCTCGTGAAAATAAAAGTCACATTGCGGAATTGCTTCTACACAAAATGTTCGTTGGTCGAACACCTAGCAAAGTAATTGCTATACGAAGTAAACATTATTTTTATTGATTAAATCATTTTAACTAATATGGTCAACTGTTTTTGGTTGATTAGTTCAGGTTTAAATAGAGTAGTTATTTCAATAAATACCTTCAGTTAACCAAAAGACTTAAAAGATACAATTCTTGTTAGTTTATTCTACAGATGTAAATAGGTATCGGATCTACTCTTTGCGACCCGAAATTGACGCCAGCACATGCGCGCACACCTAGAGTACATGGTAGTTGTAATCGACGAAAATAATATATTGAATCTTCCTCGCTTTCTTCCTAAACAACACGCTTTCACACTCAAGCACAGGCAAACCAATAAGACACGTATAGCTTGCGCAAGATAGCTTGAAAGAATGTTTTGATAATACATTTCAGTCAGCGAACCTGCACACCTCGTCTCCGCCTCTGTCTCTCACTGAACCTTGGACAACAGTCCTTTCGCTGGCGCAGTGGTTCCAAGTCACTTAATTTGACACAGATCAAAACACAGAAAGCAGTAACAGATTGGGAATTAGATAGGTTTATGGTACAAGTTAATCTGTGGTACGCTGTATGTTTAAAGAACCTGATTCCACTGTTTAGAAAATAGATTTACGTTGAAGGGAAGTTATGATACATTAATGCTGTGTAGAAACAATGTTGAGCAACATTGGCCCGGGGGCCGCCGTGGTTCAGTTATAGAGCTTTGATTTCTGGCGTTTGGTGTCTTCCGTTCGATCCCGGCTTATACCATGTAGTTTTGTGGTGGACCAACACTGTGTACGTGGGTTTCCTCGGGTTTCTCCCGTTTCAACCCACTTTCTTCATTCCACCAATTCTCTCATCATTCGTTTGGCCTGCGCCAGTTGCCTAAAGACGTTAAATAAAAAATAAATGGATCAACAGCTTTTCTCGGTTATGTCAACTGCTCCGTCATTTGCTTGGATAGTCGGGCGTTTATCGTGTGGATTTCATTTAACATTAATTTGAATCAATAATCCATATATTGTGTGTATCTAATGAACGTAATAACTAAAAGGCATTTTAATAACTAAAATACATAGCACATAATATTATATTTTCACAAGTGATCACGTCAACAGGCCTTCCTTTTCTTGTAATGTAATGAGGTTTATGTTGCTTATACTGTATGTTTTTCTTTCAAGCTGCTCTCAACTTCGCCTCATTTCTCCTTTTCTTTCAACTCCGAGTCGCCGTAGTTTAGTGGTAGAGCGTAGGCGCAAGATTCGGGAAGTCATGGGTTCGATCCCAGCGGCCCACCATCCTGACTGGGGGGGTTCCAGGGTTTTTACTGAATCACATCAGGCAATTGCCGGGATGGCAACTTTAATATAGACGGCTTCCCGCATCTTTTCCCCTCCCCTTTTCCCGGCCTGAGCCTTAGATACCTAAAGATCATAAAAAATTCAAAAATTCAATTCCTTTTCTTTCGATAAAAAGGGCGGAATTATAAATAGTACACCCATTTAGAGAGAAAGCGTTGATAGAGAAAACAAATCACCATTATCGATCATTCCGACATTTTAAAAATTCAATTTATTATCTCATACTATCGCATAAGTTGTTTTGGGTCTACGCTTGGCTGAATAGTTAGCATGCTTGCTTTCGTGCGTGTTGGTCCGGGTTCAAATTGCTGGTGTGTATTGTAACTCTATTTATTCTAAACTCTGTTTTAACGCCCGCCTTTAGCAATTCACAATCTCGTTTAGAACATTAATAACATCTTCAGTGCTTCTTTAAGGGGGTGAGAGGAGCTATGTTACCTTGTTCAGAGAACGAAAAATACCCTCCTAAAGTTCTAAAAGTGTAAAAGAACAGTCTTCATGCACCCCGAGAAGTTTATTAAATATCCACTTAAATACACACCCAGAAACGAATAATATCACCACAAAAAGATGAAGAAAACCCTGCAAGATTAATACAAAAAGGAAAAGTTACGTTCAGGTCTCTCTTACGTACCCAATGACAATTTAGACCAATGTTTCATATCAACGGTTTGCAACACTTTCACCTCATAAGAAAGAAACGTTGATGTATCGGATTTATGAGTTATCGAGAAATGTTTCGTCTCCTCTGTCTAATTTCAGACTCGCATTCAGGTTCAATCAATTTGTTTTCAACCCGTGCTGTGGCTATTTGTCGCTTACAATGACAACAACGCAAGCCACTGAGCCTTTGCTGGTTTGTTTTTGTAAATACATATCCATAGAGTTACTCCAACCAAGCGTTGTGAAAGCCAATGGCGAGGCAAGAAAGAAGACTGATTGTTTGAAACTCGCATCTGCAATATTGCTTGTAAACAAACTGTCATCCTACGCTGTGCGCACTATAAGTTCATTCCAATCATGCAGGCAAGATTAATCGAAAACTGGGGTCAAGTTGACGCACCTTATTTGTATTGGATCAATCAATTCATTACCTTTTTATATTCATGGATTATTCGTATTCTTCTGTTTTGAAAATAATATATTGGTATATACTTATGAGTGCAGGTCACGACTGCCATGTTGGTATGATCCATTCATTTAAATGATAATTGTTTTATTCGTCATAACACTTCCTACAAATGAAATGTCTAACTAATATTTGCACGTAATAATTCCTCATGATTATTTTGACTCGTTGTTTTGCAAATATGCTGTTTTTTGAAACATATGACCGTAATGCATAATTGATAGTAAACTCTATAAAACACAAAATATCCACAGCAATGTATGAAATAATCCGTTTATATAAAACATATAACCATCACGTTACAGAACAAATACTTTAATGTGTACATAGTGATATTTCTTACGGGTGTATCGTCGCAGTAACCTTCCTATTAAGGTATACAGTGCATTCTGTTAACAGACTGTTGAAGCTACAAATATCACTCGGAAAACCTTGAGCAGCAATTGCCCTTGTGGTCTAGAGAACAAATCTTAGGTTCGGTGACGGTCCGCATCGAATGCACCTCGTGCGATCCAGTGCTCTTCGGAAGTGTAGTGTGGGAGAGAGACGAGACAAGTGATACGGACATACATTACACGACCATACACTTCATCCCACATACATACATTACCTACTTCTTACATTTTCCATTTCTACATTTTATTCATTCTATACAACTCCTTCTCTTCCCTCTCTCTTGCTCTTCCTTCCCGACTTACTGCTCCATTGCAGTCCCAACTTCTTCCTGAGTTGACGCTTTTCCCCTGATTAGACCTATTAAACGAATTTGACATTTTAATTATTATCTGTTACACCTTCACTGTTCCGGGATTACAAATTAGCTCCAGTTGTGGAACGGTTATATTTAATACACTCTTAACTTATTCAGGTTATGACTAATTCACACATTATACTTGTATGCACTGGTTAAAATGGACAATTTGGCCGGAATAAGAAAACCAACATTCGCGCATCACTAAAGACTAGGCCTATCCCTAGCAACACAAGTCACTGGGCCAACGTATGACTTGTGCTGCTATGTGTATTATATGCTGGCTAAGCAAATTTAAGAACACAAAGTTTCGAAGTTTAAAACAGTTACTTCTTTCGCATCACGAGGACAGTCTTCTCATTCTCATCCTGGGTCCTTGATGAATCAAAAGTGGTTGTTCGCTTCTCATCATACTGATCCCCACTAGTCTTGTTTACAAAGTGACATCGGTTGAACTGTTATAAAGTCCTAAACACACTAGTGAGCTTATAAGGACGCCACCCGCAGTTTTTGGTAAAGCCGTCCTCAACCACTCTATTCAATGGACATCAACGTGACGTCAATCTGCAACAACCCATTCAAAAGTATTCAGTCATTACAATTAAGACAGTTTACGCGCCTCCATGCGGATAACTCGCAAACTATACTCGGAGATTAAGACGGAGGACAGATGAAGGAAAAGTGTTCAAGAATCTATAAAATGGCGCTAAAAAGATTCAGACCCACACCTCGCGACCCTATCTTGTAAGCATTACATTTAATCCCTGAGACAAAGGATATTACCTAATATTGCTATATTGCATAAAGGTTGCTAGGAAAATCTTCCCAAGTTTTATCGCAGTTAATGTTTTCTTCAGATGATAGTTCAGCTGGTGAGTAGACCGAGGAAACATTTATGGAAACTTTGAATCTTAGTGTAAACATACAGAACCATCTATAACATAAAAATGACTTTGCACAGCTCAAAAGTAAACAACAACTTAAACATTTAATCTATAAAAAGGATAAAAGAAGTTTTGGATATATGGAAAGGAAAAAGTAACCAGAAAAAAATACACGCTTTAAGTCATTTCTGAAGAAGAAATGAATCTGAAAATAGATGTAAAAACCATAAAGAACTAACTCTTTGGACTAGCCGAAAGAAGGAAGCAATTTCAGCATCAACCTAAGAAAACAATATCAAAACAAGGATGTAAATCAAGCATAGACCTCAGAAGAACCAAAAAGGTTTTGGACACTTCACAAGAAGGAAGCCATTTGAGCGCAGACCTTGAAAAATTAAAATCAAGGATTTGGAAATTTTAGAAGAAGGAAATAAATTGAGTAGAGACTTTAGCTACTAAGCAATACTTCGCTTTCCACTATTAAATAAACCATGAACATATTCAACGAAGCAGCGAAAGCCTATATAGTGTGTACGTAAGCCAATCGCAGGTACAGTTACCTAGTTCACACCCACCCAGCTTTCCGTATTCGCAGAGACATTTTATCTGATGCCTTCATACTCTGGCCGTGAAGACCATAGTCATATCCGCTTGGAACTGTTCAACAACGACTTCATATCTGGGAAAGAATAACACATATTGTACTTCACATCTGAATAGCTGGTGCGGTCTTTTTAGGTATGAGAAAAAGATACTGTTCATTATCAAATGTTCTAAATATCTTACAAACAGTTTCAGTTTAAAATATCACAACTCTACGATATCCCGCTACCACTGTTCTTATGGATGTGGTTTTTAAATAAACAGTTTAAAGCTTGTTTACATGTAATCCGTTTACCACAAGTTTCAGATCATGCCCG
>JAGDQP010051308.1:3306-14043 GCA_022664845.1 Lepisma saccharinum | reverse complement strand
ACTGAGCAAATGCTCCATTGCATAGTTTTTGACATATATTTATTTTAAGGCCTTTAGGTATCTTGGGCTCAGGGCGACATAAAGTGGTGGGAAAGGATGTTAAAAGGTAAATTTTAGAGCCAATGTTCATAGGTATCATCCCAACATTTGATTGGTGCAACTAACCAAAACCCTTGAAACCCCATAGGTAAAATTCTTTCAACTTCTCTCACCGACAATCAAACCCGGATTGATGGATTGTCACGTTTGGAAATAAGCAAAATTCACCTTTCAGGACAAATTTCGTACCTTTACCAGAAGTCCCTACTTACAATAAATATTTCATTCTCCCACCGGGAATCGAATACAAATTGTTGTCTTGTCACGTTTGCAGACAAGCAAAATTCAACCTTCAGGACAAATTTCGTACATTTACCAAAAGTCCCTACTTATAATAAATATTTCAATCTGTCAAGATGAACAAAATAATTTAAGTTTCCCAGATCAAAGCCTAGTACTTCAATGTTCAGTACGATACATTTTTAGGGTTGATTGCATGGAATCTCTTATAATGTTCTTTTGGCCTACATGATATGCAATCCAACACGACCTAAGTGTATTATGTGGTGCAGTAAAGTTGACTTTATGTAACTATAAAATCAATATCTTTTGCTGAATGTAGTTTAAAAGTACATGGAGGTGGCCATTAAATGTTTAGGTTTTAGTTTTCGATTTCTTACATGGAGTTCGGCCATTTTTTGCATTCTGTATCCTGTGTGTTATGCAACCTATATATATATATATATATATATATACAGATGCTTATCAGAATAATGAAAACACCTGTAGTTGGCAACACGTCAGATGTATGGGTTGGCAGTGGTGTCGTGGCGACCGCAGCGCCGGACTGCTGGTGGTGGTGTGTTAGTTCGGTCTCCATACTACGTCAGGCGTCTTGGAACAGGAGTGTGCAGTGGCTGCAGCAGACGGAGGTAGTGTAAAATGGGAGACCTCTCAGAGTTTCAAAGAGGGCAAATTGTTGGTGCGCGGTTATGTGGAGTAAGTGTGACGGCAGTGGCTAGTGTGTTAGGTGTGTCGCCAGGGACAGTGTCGAAGGTGATGACGGCCTACACAACACACGGGAAAACCACATCGGGGAAGCGGAACAGTGGGCCGAAGAATAGCATCAGTGACAGGGCACACCGGGTATTAAAGCGCATTGTCACGCGGAACCGTCGTGCCACTGCGCCGCAAGTGACGGAGGAACTCAATCAGCACCTCCCCCAACCTGTTTCGACAATCACAGTCCGCCGCGAATTACATGACATGAACTTACGGGGTCGTGTTGCACGGGCCAAACCTCTCATCAGGGACCAGAACGCTTTAGCACGCTGCAAATTGTGCCGCGACCATGCAACTTGGACCGTTGACGACTGGAAACGTGTGGTATGGTCGGATGAGTCACCATTCACCCTATTCCAAACCACGGGCCGTGTTTATATGTGGAGAACGCCCAAAGAAGCGTATGATCTGCAGTGTCTCCGCCCAACTGTGAAACATGGCGGCGGCACGGTGATGCTGTGGGCCGCAATATCATGGTTTTCATTGGGTCCTGTGGTCACACTTCGCGGACGCATCACTGCCAACGATTATGTCGCAATTTTAGGAGACCACTTGCATCCTATGGTCCGGATGTTGTTCCCGGACAATGACGCCATATTCCAGGATGATAATGCACCCATTCACACAGCTGGAGTTGTTGCAGCGTGGTTTGAGGAACATCGGGATGAAGTTCAACACCTCCCCTGGCCCGCCCAATCCCCAGATCTCAACATAATTGAACATCTGTGGTCCATCTTGGAAACACGACTCCGGCGACGATTTCCACCTCCATCCTCTCTCACAGAACTGGCCGATGCCCTGCACGAGGAATGGTGTAATATTCCACTTGCTACCATTCACGACCTCTATGCCTCCATCCCACGTCGCATCAAGGCTGTTCTGAAGGCGAAAGGTGGCCCGACACCATATTAATCTGGTAAGTTGCATTTTCGTTCAGGTGTTTCCATTATTCTGATAAGCATCTGTATATAGGTTACATTAACGTGGCTTTAGCTTTGGTTTCCGTTGGAATGTCCTATTTTTTATATATTCTTGATTATGTACAACAAATAATTTCTTGTTCAATCAAACTGATGCTTTTTATTTCTATTCCTCACAAATAATATCCAAATGAATCGTGTAAGAAACCTTTTGTCCAAAGAATGACATACAGTTTGTCTACGTATTCTGTACTTGTAATCATTTCTTTATGTTTTCAAAAACTTCTCATGTATATGTTCGTTGTCTGGGTGTGTCTATACATTTCTCGTAGATTTCATTGCCTAAAGGGATATATGCTAAGGTTCCCACTACGTTTTGTTCCAAGGATTCCACCGACATGTGAATGCAGTCGTGACTTCTACAGTCAATATAAATGTGGTCAAAGCAAGCAAGATAAATTAGCGCAACATTTACTTTCCATTTTTTGAATACTATACATTATGCAAGCAGGCTTGACGTCAAGAGTCGTACAGAACCGCCATTCGAAAACTACATCCAAAAAATCCTCGTTCAACGTCTTTATGTACTTTATTGATCAATCACAATAAAGAATACAACTTGTTCCTATCTGTCTCATGGCAAGTGTCTCGTAAAATAAATACCGCAATAGTTGAATCAGGATTTACTTCATGTCGTCATTACTTGCATTTTATAAGTACATACAACTTGACAAATACAATATTTATTCACTTAATCCCAATACTTGGGAACAAATGACGTTATTCCTGATTATGCCTAACCTATATTACAAGCAAAGATGTTGCTGCATGTGATTTCTGTGGAACAGTCTTGTTTTATATCTATAAAATATAATGTTCTTACTTCTGTAGTACTCTGAAACTCTGTACTTCACTTACTATTGTAAGAGTAATATTCAGTGTCAGTACTGTTGTGCCATAGGTGACTAAAAGATACATTACAACGCTGTTGTAGCCTAGTGACACATCCAGTCTTACGCAATGCACAAGTATTTTAATTTCATATCATTACTCAACCTGTTCCCAAAATATCAAACGGTCTGCTAAAGTACAAGATTAACTCTAGTAACCAAGATCTGTCTCTAATGATCGTTCAACTGGACTTCATTTTTCAAGACATGTCCTGTTTTAATTTGAAAACAAAAAAGTAATTTGCACTCTACGTTGAGCTGTATTTCCTATTCTTCCAGTGTAATGTTGATACCTAGGGGCCCCTACACGTTTCGGTAGCATAAAGTTGTCCCAACCAAAGTGGAGCACTAAGTCATGGGTTAAAAGGTCCCCGGATCAAGTCTCGGCAGGGGCATAGGGACCCCTTCACGTTTAGGTCGCATAATGTTGTCCCAACCAGAGTCGAGCACTAAGTCACTGGTTAAACTGTTCCCGCATCAAGTCTCTGCAAATGCCAAATAAGTTATATTATGCCGTAGTTTTAACACAAGCGCCCCCGGCAAACCATTTTTCAACAAACACTTTTTATTACACTGATCGAAAAGGCCATTCTGCAGTTTCTCCCCCGAATTAATGTAATTTTACAATTATTTATCAACATGCACGCTGTATCATTCGTAGTTAACATAACATTTGGGGGATTGTGCATTCAATAGCAACAGTCTACCATCCTGACTGAGGTTTTCCCTCAGTCATTGCATTTGCGCGGTCGTGGGTTCAACCCCAACAGCCGTTCATCTTGACAGGTGTTTTCCTCAGTCACTGCATTCGGGAGGTTGTGGGTTCAACCCCAACAGCCGGTCATCCTGACAGGTTTTTTCCTCAGTCACTGCATTCGGGACGTCGTGGGTTCAACCGCAACAGCCGGTTATTTTGACAGGTTTTTTCCTCAGTCACATCAAGCAAATGCTGGGATGGCACTTTCAACTTAGGCCCTGGCGGAAACCTTCCCTATCGCTACCTGAGCCTTACAAGGCCATACAAAAAAACATTTTGGTTCAAAATCCACTTTCTAATGATGTCGGTTGCGTCCCTTTTTTTCAACATACTCGCAACACGACGTCTCGCCAAGTTCCTTGTTCCATATTTACATGCAACTGGCTTTCTTATTTTTGTCACATGCACTTTTTATTTCTATAGGACATTTATTTTATTTTTTAAAATCAATACTATATTTTTTAAACATACTAGAACATCTCTCTACATACCTCAGGATTCAGCCAACTCTGGACGATATGTTTAGTACGTCTGACTGCATCAAATGTTACAAACAGAATGGGCTTTCTTTATCTCGCAGCATCATAGCTTCTTTCTTCGAGTTTGTCGTGTTAAGGAGTTTCATTTGTATGCTGAACCTATTCAAATTTTGTTTTCCATAATCAGTTCGTTTATAAGCAGTTTTCCATCCACCTAAGAACTACTTCAACATCAGATAAAAAAATGTTCCAATCTTGTATTCGATGTGTGCGTGTCAAGATATACATATATGTATATATATATATACTTACTCTGTCAAAAGTCTTATTACCAATGCCCTGGGGGTTCCCCCTCATGAATATTCATATACCGACAACTACCTTGTACTTACTACTCATTTTCTTTGGTTTGACTTACATAACATGTTCATGACGGAAATAAATGTAAATTTGGGTTATTTTAATCAGTATTTTTGCAAAATATTTTAGTATAAACTTTGTTCCTAGTAATTTTAATGTAAAAGAAGTAATAAAATCATAAAACTTGCTACTCAGGTGAGAGATGGGCAGCTATGGGACTGGTGGAGGCTGCATGTAAAGGAAAACAAAATATATTGTAAAAGTTAAAATTGGATAGTCTGAGAGTCAGGAATGTTTTAAAAATCTGGTCAGGAAAAGTCATGAAACTTAAGTTCATAAATTTTTTGGGCACCCTTTACAAATTAGGAAATTCTATGATGATGTGTCAATGTTCCAAATATCCAAATATCTGAAACTTAGATCCGGATTGTGATAATTTTCATAATACTTCAAGTTTTGGAGCGGGGCCATGCTTGAGACCCGGCCTGACCCGGTGACCCGATTTAGGTCTCCTCGCCCGGAGAACAAAGTAGAGTATTTGATTATTTTCTTGCGTTTCAGGGGAGACCGAGATCTCAGGTGTTACCCCACAGAGAACGAAAATTACGAAACTGGAGCTCATTATTCTCAGACCGGGTTAATCGGTTCAAGTTTTAAACCGGATCACGTATATACTTGTCAGACCGGGTCACCAAAACTTACCTGGTTTCAGCTCTGCCGCACTACTTCCTCTATATAAGTTATTAGTATGATTTTTTTTTTCAAAATTTCAGAGGAATTCAGTATTTCAATATTCCGATATTGTTAACTATATTGATACTGTTCGGTATTCCCTAACAAGCCAGAAGCCCGACATCGGCATTTGGTCGGCGAAGCTCGGCCGACGTCGGGTTTTGAAAAATCCCGACCAGAAGCCGACTTCGGCGGGCGAGTTTTGGGCGGGGTTACTCGTCTATGCCGACTCCGACGGTGACCCGGAAGATGGCCCGACGACACCGACCGCGGCTCGAAAAACGACTCGACGACCAATCGCAACTTATGAATCGCGCCGACCAGGCACGTATCCAGAATTTGTTTTTAGGAAGGGTCCAAGGGCTTTGGGGGAGTCTAAGGTGTGTCTGGGCATGAAATGTAGTATATATAATTACGCCCGAAGTTATACTATTTTCCATGAAACCGTGATTGTGGGGACACCCCGGACCCACCCCTAAATACGTCACTGACGCCGACCATTCCCCGACTACTAGTTGGTCGGGCCCCTGTCGGGGTCGGCATTTGGGTTGCTGGTCGGTATATCGATATTTCGGTATTTTCGGTGTTATCGGTATTTTGCATAGAGTTATAAAACTCCACTAGAGGCAGAACTGGCACCACCGTCTACGTGGGTTTTAATTCCCAGCGTGGCACAAGTTGAACATTCAACTGTTTCTCTGTTTGTTTGGCAAGAATGAAACAGCGAGCCGTGCGGTTCGTAGTATTATATCATTTGTATGTGTCACGCACGATCTCTTTTTATGAAGAAAAACGATTGAGAATTCGCATTAGAGTTCACCTTAGTTAAGTTCAACACGTAAGTTAAAAATACTATACAGCATTAGCGATACAATGCAAGTAACATGAAAGCCTCATAACTTATTAAAAAAGACATTAGAGATACATTTACAAATATTATACAGCATTAGGGATACAACGCAAGTGACATGAATATTACACACAAAATACTAATGCTATAATTTATACAACCAACGGTTTACTTGCATAAATTTACAAAGAAAATTATAAAATTTAAAATAGGGTATGGGCACCGGTCATCGGACATACACTAGTAATCTGCAATTTTCACATAAATATCACTGAAACAAGACGTATGTCATTAAAATATACATAAAAATTATCTCTAGTTTTCGGACAGCTTGATATTTAAGTTCTACCATATATCGAAAGTGATATTATATAGATCACACACACACACACACAAAATGGCTTTCCTGGTTAGCTTAGAAGATGCCGGAAAACTTATTTGAGAATAAAGAAATCTGTCTTTAAATTTAGGGTAAAAGTCTTTGTCTTAAAACTATTAAAAACCACTTTGTTTTTCTCTAGCTTTTCAAATGTTCTGTTTTGACTTTATATCATAAACAATACGAATAGTCCTATCTATTAAGTATATTATTTTGTCTGACTTCAGGTATATAAGGTATATACAATTCATGAGTTTTCCTCTTACCGATCAGGATGACCGATAAGAAGGGTTTCTTAACTATTTTTGGTGCAATGCTAAATTTATTTCTATTGTTCTTAATAGTGTAATCTGAGTATTCCTGATTCGATTCCCAGCGGGGACACAAGTGGTTCGGAATCCACATTAAACTGTAGGTCCCGTCCTTAGGACGTCATCTTCGTGCGATGAAAGGCAATGGCAAATTACCATCGGTTCACCTAGCTCTGGGATCTTAAAGTCAAGAACTGCCTTCGAGCAGAACACTCATCATCCTCATCATTGTTCTTAATAATTTAGGAAGTATTTTCAACAGCACATTACTTACCGAGCTGCCGTAGCTCAGTGGTAGAGCGTTGGTGTAGCATTCGGGACGTAATTTGTTCGATTCCAGCGGCCGACCAACCTGAGTTCCTGACAGTTTTTTTTTCAGATTTTTTGCTCAGGTACACCAGGCAAATGCAGGGATAGCATCTTCAACATAGGCCCTGGGCAAATCTTTCCCAATCCTTTCCCCTCCCCTATCCCGGCCTGACCCTTAGGTTCCTAAAGCCATCAATAAAATTCAACAGCACATTATGATCTTAGAACTATTTAAATTTTAAATAGGCAGATATATTTTTCTACACGAATGTAGCCACTTTATTTCCAATAGGCCTAATTGAAAATGATTTATTATTTCTGAATGTAAGAATACTTATTTTTATGTATATTTCTCTGTATAACTATGGGACAGTTTTATAACTATGGATCAAACACGATAAAGCACCTTCGCATCAAATAATTCTAATCAAAGATTTGTGTTTTCTTTTATATTTCTAGCAGCCATAAACTACACGAAAGAGCGTCTTACATAATGAAACATTTTTCACGGAATAATATTAACTGGTCATTTATTTGTGAAACGATACATTACTTCCTTTCTTATATTTTTAGTACAACCGTAAGCTGCATAGGAGATCGGCATTTTCTTCTCAAATACAAACGAATCAACTAAAACAATGCCAAAGAGCGAAGCACAGCAGCCATATGATAGCAATTCACAATACGTGTTGTTGTCAAACAAACATTCTTCGCTCAACTTTCAAGTAGCGCCGCGTCAGCTGACTCTAGTGGAGAGGTTTTATAAGTCTATGGTATTTTGATATTTCGGTATCATCAGCATTTCGGTATTTTTGGTATTATCGGTATATCTATATTTTCGGTATTTTCTGTATATCAGTATCTTCGGAGTTTATGGTATTTCGGTATATCGGTATTTTAGTGTGAACGTCTGGCTTCGTCTTTACAATTGTGTTTAATTAGAGAGAAATTATTCCTCTATTTGTGGGGGCAAATATTATGTAGACTTTAGGTTTTGTTATTTGGGGGCTAAAGAGAAGTATACTCGAGCGTAACTCAGATAAAGGTTTGAGCATTCGCAAATACGAGAGGGACGTTCAACGTAAGTTAAGTGGAAATTAGCTCTAATATAATGGTAACTTCAGGGATAGAGTATATTCTAGCTTTAGGAATAAAATGGATAACAAGATTTTACATTTTCCCTAAAAAAGGCGCAGAATCTCAACTCGAAGATTAATGAACAAATAAGATACAGCACACACCGAAGAACTATATTCAATTCTAAAATATTCAGCAGAGCACGCAAATCGTTCAGGCAATGAAACTATTTAAGCACCAATGTTTAAGAAATCCTTGAAACATACCTTGGAAAATAAAGTTGAAAGTTGTGTTCTTGAAAAGGGCTTCTAAAACTTGTATTAAAATTGACTGACTCTTTTAAGATGAGATTTAAACTGTTCAAGACTTCCTTCTATGTTTCAAGGTTTCCTTCTAGAGCTGTGGTACAGAGTGACAGCATGGACCGGCTGTGTGAGATAGCAGATCGATTGGTCAGTCGGGGTCCTTTATATACGGTCTTGAGGTGACGAAATAATTAGGTTAATATAGTTCATTGCTCTCTTGTTTGTGCGTTTTAGTGCTCTCACGTGATGATCGTATGATGTCTTAAAATGCACAAAATGGCCGCTTAAAGGAAAGTAGAACAATAGGTCTACGTCATATTTACGTAAGTGTGTGTGTTTTGCCATATATTACCATGTTAAAAGGAGTTCGTGTTGAGAGTCTCTGCCCGCCATCTTTATTATTCTTTAGAATTTACAACAGAATAAAATATGTTTTAAAAATAAAAGTTCATTATAGAAATATGATTGCAATAATGAAAATTTAAGAATAAATACAAAATTAACAAGAAATGACAATGAGAGGCGATCACATTTGCCGCTCTTTAAAAAATAAATTTTACTCGGATACCCTAGTGGTATCGATAAAATTTATGAAAAAATGCGTCTCAATAATTTCAGTACACCCTGTATAACATTTATTTTATGAACACCCGGTATAATATTTGAAGGTTGAATAATATATACATGAGAAGGGAGTAAAATTAACATTGCTATCAGCAATGTGAAAACTATATATACATAAAACATATTTAAATTTTTCTATCTATTTTTTTTGTAAAGTTTAGAAGTTTTCTTGAAGGAGAAGCCATAAAATATCATACAAGAAAGTAAAACATAAAGAAATATACATATAAACGTTAATCAATGATAGATTGCATTTGCTGTCCATCATTGTATTTTAGATTGCAATGGTGACGATTGTGTTAAAAATGTTCTTAGCAACACACATGAGCGTTCAGACAGCTATGAAATGCTGGTATGCAAAAAGGAAGGTCACAATTCTGCAGACCTAAACAAAATTTAGAGATTAAGAAAGTTCGAGCTTGAGATGCGTTAGAAGAAAACATTCTCGGGAAGACAGTGAGATTGTTCGCTTGTGAAACACACGGAAGGAATTGTGCGTCGTATTATAGTTTATAATAGCGATCAAAGTGAATTCACAACTCTATTCACTTTTTTTTTCTTTCCGTGGTATAAAGTGTCAAGTGAAAGTGGGTTTGGTAACACAAAGGTAAAAGTTTTTGTTTCCTTTATAGTTATTATCAACATAGTAGGATAATAGTCACAAATTCACTGAGTCACTGTATTTGGTCTATATCTTGGAAAATGTCACTTAGTAGTTTCACTGAGTCACTGTGTTTAAAATATCGAAGTTACTAAAGTACGTAAAACATTAATCAATCAATATATGTTCAAAGTTCAAACTTGTCCGATAAGAGTTCAAAAACACTATTTGTAGTCGTAAGCACTCAAAATAGTTTCCAAAAGTTGTAGTACATTCACTGAGCTTATAGTTGTTATAAGGGGATCACTGGAAGTGCGGGGATAAAACCTTGATCACAAATTTTCCACAGGGAGGTAAACTGGGGTTAATTTGAATATGGATTCACAATAATTGTTGAGCACTGAAGATCTAAATTGTTGTCCTGGGTGGGGTTGTTCCAAATTAGGGTTCCTTATGCCTGGAATTGCCTTTGGCATTCACTATCCGGGATGTATCAAAAGTTCCGTTCCAAAAGTTCCAATAATTAGGTGGAAGGGGAAGATAACGTCCGTGGAGTACTCTGGCTGGTTGTTGGTGCAACGAACTTGTAGAAAAGTTCTTGTTTCCACTATGAAGTTCTGCGTTGAAATATCCAAACGAGAATTTGGCTGGGTTTTCTCGGGGTTCCGTCGTTCACGGGCAAATTGTAGGTAAAATGTTGATTGTTATTAATTCAGTCTTTCTGCAGCACAATTAACTTGTTTAGATGAAATTTCAATGGTTTTTTTCAAATGAAGCTTGGCGTATAGCTCAGCATAAGCGTGTTCTCTTTCTCTTTCGGTGCATTTGTTTTGATTTGAAGTAAGCAGTATGTGAACGTCTGGCTTCGTCTTTACAATTGTGTTTAATTAGAGAGAAATTATGCCTCTATTTGTGGGGGCAAATATTATGTAGATTTTAGGTTTTGTTATTTGGGGGCTAAAGAGAAGTCTACTCGAGCGTA
>JAGDQP010051307.1:0-14043 GCA_022664845.1 Lepisma saccharinum | reverse complement strand
ATGCTCTTGGTAAGTCACAGTGCTATGCGTGGTTTACAAAATTTAAAAGTGGTGATTTTGACGTGAGAAACGAAGAACGTGGAAGACCATTGAAAAAGTTTGCAGACATCGAATTACAACTTTCTTGGATGAGGATGATGCTCAAACGCAACAACAACTCGCGGATGAATTAAATGTGACACGAGAAGCAGTTTCCATACGTTTAAAAGCCATGGGCAAGATTCAGAAGGTGGGAAAATGGGTTCCACATGCATTGACTGAACGACAGCAGGAAAACCGAAAAACCACTTGCGAAATTCTGCTCGCCAGGTACAAAAGGAAATCATTTCTCCATCGAATTGTGACTGGTGACGAAAAGTGGATCTATTTCGAGAATCCTAAGCGTAAAAGATCATGGGTAACTCCAGGAGAACCAGCGACATCGACTGCAAGACCAAATCGCTATGGACGGAAGACAATGCTTTGTGTTTGTTGGGATCGGAAGGGAGTGATCTCTTATGAACTGCTGAAACTTGGCGAAACCGTTAATACCCAACGTTACTGACAACAAATGATCGATTTGCATCAAGCTTTGCGTGAAAAACGACCAGAATATGACCAAAGACAACATAAAGTGATTGTGCTTCACGATAATGCACCCTCCCACACAGCAAAACCGGTCAAGGAAACGATTGCGACGTTTGGCTGGGAAATCCTTCCACGTGCGGCTTACTCACCAGAGTTGGCGCCTTCCGATTTTCACTTCTTTGCATCCATGGGACAACAAATCACTGTGTCTTTTCTGTACATAAATTCCGGTTTCATATTTACGCACCTGGTATATGTTGCTGGAGACCGAATTACCAAGTAGGCCAGATTAGAACGTTTTCTTCATATTAATTTGAAAGGGAATTTTAAGTTCTAATTTTTGTTTAGGTTTGAGAACATTTCACTTCTAGAGGTGAGTCAGTGTGGGGTGTTACGTGTTTTGGAAGTCGAATTTCATTTGTCTAACAAGTTCTGGTTTTCCTGAAAAGGTGTGGTAGCCTTAAGGGAGGCCCTTGCTTTTCTTATTTGAATGAGACTTCATTTACTCTCTTACTTTTACTATCCTGCCTCATTACCAGTGGATGCAACATTTCTGCATCTAGCCGGACTTGAATCCGGATTGTTTAGTGGTGTCCACCTGAAGACACTGAACTCAATATAAGATGTCCACAGTATAGAAGGCTGCTTTAATCGGTTATTTATTCTTATCTTGTCACTGCCGATCACCACTGCCTCTAACGAATATTGTTTTCTGTTCTAAAAAGACTGAAAAATTACTTTTGGTCATCAATTTCCGATCGACTCGCCTTGTTGATGATTTGGCTGTGGAGCGGAAAGAAATTGAGAAAATTTATATTTACGATCTTTTTTAGGATTGCTAAAATAAAACCAAGATACATTAGTGCTTTTCATCTGCTGTAAATAACACTTTACAAAATGTTGACAATTAAAATATCCTTGTTTTTATATCAGATATAAATGTTGTTTGTTTTTAGCTATGATTATGTGAACCGCGTAGAGTGAATTACGTACAGGGATTCCGCGAGAATTTTCAGTTTTTGGGGTGTAAAGTCAAAATTGGGAGTGTTTAGGTGGAGATTTGCACGTTTTCTGTCGATTTTTGACTGTACATTTTTAAAGTTCGCGGTTCTCTCGAGATTTTGCGGGGTGACACCTCCACATGGAGGACAGTTTGGCGGAATCACTGATTACGTATATGCAGAGTATGAGGTAAAAATTACGCTTGGAAATAGGTGGGATGTATCAGGCGTTATATCATTAAGTGCAATGACGCCACTGTTTTTTTTTTTTGGGGGGGGGTATAATAAAGAAATAAAATAAATGCTCTTCTGTCACCCACCTTCACACAGGGATCTCTTAAAATCAATAGATTACTGTTATTTACCAATAGTACGGACTAACTCACTAAATCAATACTTCCTTGTCAGTTTTTTTTTTTTGAAGCGTGAACAATGTAATATGCCTATGCATAATTTAACAATCTCTGACTATATATATTTAAAATTGAAAGTGACTATGTTTGCGTGAGCATCACGACAAAACGGTTTGACCGATTTAACTATTTTTAGCACATGATCAGATATTAGATCCGTGTGGAAAGTTATCATGTCAGTCGCCATCTTGGATTCAAAATGAGCGCTCAAAAACCATTTTCCACACCGTTTAAGCTAGAGATACGAAATTTGGTATGAAGGTTTACAATCACAAGTAGGTCACGATAATATACCTCGAAAAAGTGAAGGTCGCTCCAGGTAGAAATATTTTCGACACACCAGACCACCTGTCGTTAGACATTGAACTACAGTTTCCTCCCCCTCGCCACTGGCGCTGTTCTATTCAGAGAACTATGCCCCTGTGGAACAAAACGAATTGGGTCTTAGTGGTAACTGCAATAAAATCAATACCGTGGGAAATTTAAAAAGCAGGACACGTGGAAGATGCCTTGGATTTCTTTTATGCATGTTTGGACGCTGTTATAAAAGACCATGTTCCTGTCAAGAAATCAAAATTCAGTAAGTTTCCAATGTGGTATAGTCAGGAAACAAAACTTGCCTTCAAGAACAAGAAGTGTGCGTGCTCGCTCTGGAAACAGTATTCCAATAATGAAACTCATAATGTTTTCATCCAACAACGCAAGTTATGTAAAGCTCTCCTCCGTAGAGATTATGATAATTATATTGAATCTGTTTCATCACAAGCTGTAACCAATCCTAAACGCTTCTGGTCTCTTATAAACTGCAGGCGACAAAACTCAGGTCCACCATCTCTAGTGTCATACAGTGAACGTACTGCTTCATTCAACGAAATGGCTGATTTATTTAATGACTGCTTCTATGACAGTTTTAATCCTTGTTCAGATCCTTCATTTTTTCCTGATGTAAAGTCTAAAACTCCCCATTGCCTGTCAGATATAAACACAACCGCTGTGGACGTGTATCGTCTTCTAACATCTCTAAAATCCTCCAGATCCTCTGGATCTGACAAAATAAATTCCATATTTCTGATTAAACTAGCTCAACCATTGTCTGCACGTCTCACCATTCTTTTCAATAGGCGCTTCTCGGAGTGTTATTTCCCAAACTCCTGTAAACAAGCAAATATTACTCCGTTTTACAAAAAAAGATGAAAAATCCTGTGTTATCATATAGACCTATTTCCCTTCTTTCTGCCCTCGGTTTAATTTGTGAAAAAATCGTCACAGACAGGATTCAAAATCATGCCCTCCCATTTCTTTCTTCCTCCCAGCATGACTTTGTACCGAATGGATCCTGTGAAACCAACTTAGCTGTCCTACTGTCTCACGCCACGGATGCCCTAGCAAATAGACAAGAACGGACCCCTCCTTCAGCTTCTAACATCATATTTGTCTGACAGAGAACAACGTGTCGTCTTCTCTGGTAGCACATCCAAGTGGCTCCCCATGCTTTCAGGTGTCCCTCAAAGAAGCTCCTTAAGGCCAGTTTTATTTTTCCTCTTCATTGATGACTTATGTGAACAGATAGATAATTCCTGCTCGGTACTTCTTTACGCTGATGACTGCAAAATTTTTAAGACAATTAAATCTACAGAAGATACTTTCTTCCTTCAAGCCGCTATAGATTCTGTTGAAATATGGTGCAATAATTGGTTACTGAAAGTCAATCCTTGAAAAACTGCTGCAATGCGTTTCTCACTGAAAACCCATAACACAAAATATACGTACACATAGCCTCATCTAATATACAATGGATAGACCATTACAAAGACCAGGGTATCATATTTGATGAAAAACTCAGTTTTATTCCTCACATTGAAGTCGTAACTTCTAAAGCACTCAAACTTCTTAGACTTCTCTACAGGTTTACCGATATTAAAGATTTCAGAGCTCTTCGGTCATATTTTTTCACTTGTGTACTTCCTACTATTGAATACTGTTCATCTATCTGGTTTATGGCTTGTGAAACCAACTTATCTAAATTGCACAAAGTCCAAAATTTCTTTATCCGCATTGTACAACACAGGGTACCCAACCTCCAACACAAATCTAACGTAGATATTTTGAATTCTGTTGACTTAAAAAACATACACACACGAAGAAAACTAAATGACTTAAAATTTCTTTATAAAATAATGCAAGGCACACTCAGGACCAACGACCTTCTTCCACTTTTTAACCTAAGAATACCCAGACAAAATTCTCGTTCACAACATCATTTCTACCTCTCAAAGTCGAGATTGTGTTTGGTCCAGCGATCTCTTGTATATGGATTATCACATTTTTACAATACTCTTCCTTTACCACCAGATTTCTGCTTCAGTAAAAGTAAATTTCTAAAGGCTTTGAAATTATATGAATCTAGAATGAATTAATGAAAAAAATATATATTATTTCCTGTTGCATGAATCTTTGTTGTTATATTATTTTTATTATTGTTGTTATTTATTGTTTGTTACAAGAACGGTGTAAAATGGCGTTTGCTGTACCCGTGCTAACTTCTAATAAGTAAATAGGAAAATTCGTCATTTTGATCTAAAATGGCCGCACCAAAACGCATTTTCCAAACCACTGAAACTAGAGAAACGAAATGTGGTATGTACCATCACAAGTAAGTTACAATAAATGGGGCAAAACTTCCCAATGAAGAGCAGGCCCCCTTGGGGTATGGGGGCAAATCTGCATCATGGGGGTGCAGCCCTCCGGAGAGTGGTTACAATAAAGGGGGCGCAGTCTGCCACGGGGAAGAGAGCATTCGCTACAGTCCCGATTACTGTTGCTAACTTTATTCACACTGCACCAACGAGCGGGCAAATCAGAAAACCTTCTCTATAGGGAGCAGCCCCCTGGAGAGTCTGGCTACGATAAAGGGGGCTCATGCCCCCAAAACTCTCGAAGTTAGGGGCGCAGCCCGCAACGGGGAAGTGAGTATTGGTGGCAGTTCCGATGACTGTTGCCAACACATTTTATTCACCCCGCTTCAACGAGCGGGAAAATCAGCTATTGACATATATATTTAATAATAATTGTCATTAAAGTAGTTAAATAATGACGTTTAGGGTTTAAGTGAGTAAGTTCGATCGCAGGTCCGAGTTTGATTTCGGACAGTCCGACAAAATGGTCCGCGGATTCGGACTTTTTAGAAGTCCGGATATCAGATGTCCGGATCTGAACAAGCCTAGCTTATTGGTGCTTATTTAGTGCCGCCATATTTAAATATGGCTGCTGTTCTTCCAAAAATCTAGTTTTGGTCCTTTTACTATATTACTTTAATAGCACATAACAATGAAACCCTCACTGATTAAGGTAAAATCTTAAATGAAAGGTAATTGATACTGGAAAATGATATCAGGGAACCACATTTAACACTTGAGTCCGTTTCTTTTTTCTTTTTACTGTTTAGCATTAGCTCGTGTGACGTCATCAATATGCAGCAATAGCAGTTTATTAATTTGTAGTAGTAGTGGCATGACTTTGTAGCAGTGAAAAAAAGTTTATTCTAAGATATTTTTTCGGAAATGGATGTAAATAGATTATCACCCTACCTTACTATAATAATAATAATAATAATAATAGTAATAATAATAATAATAATAATAATAATAATAATAATAATAATAAGCGCTTGAGGACAGCCTTGTTAACGGAGTGGTAACTATAGTTTCAAAACATTTATAAGGTAGCATAAGATATTTACGGAATTAACCAGTATGTTAGTATTACATGTTGGTTAATGTGTTAACTGCTTGCCTGTTGGTGTGCAGTTAATTCTCTCGTATATTAAACACAAACAAATAAGTAAACTCGTGATATATTTCCCATCGTTTGACAATGCGAGCGCACCGACTCTCGAAATATATCATGAGTTCACTTATTTATTTGTGTTTAATATACGAGAGAATTAGCGGTACATCAGGTAAGAAAATGTCAATTTTCTCTCCACAAGATTTGTTAGGTAGTATTGCATAATTGAAAGAGTTCATTCCCAAAGATTCAGTCAGGAGATTCTTCCGCACTACTTTCGAATATTATGTCATCAATATTTTCTTTCAAAATGTTTCAACAGTTAAGTGCAGAAAATACAAAACATAGAAAGAAAAAGTTATCAATATAGTATATTCTTCTTGAAATGATTTCATATTATCTCACTTTCAACGTTGAACCAAACATTCGTATAAAAGTGTTCCTACCTCTTAAAGTGGAGCAAGCAACAATAGAAACTAGAAAGGTAGTCGAGACCCTGAAATTTATGTAAGCAATGTGAGGATTACAATTTACAGGCTATCAAGCTATTCCAAGTTGTTCAGGATGGATAAGTAATATTAATCGTGATTCGTAGAGTTTCGCCTCATCAACTGTACCTTACATCCTACGAATACTTCATTTAATTACAGAAGTAAACTCAGTTTCCAATATTCTGAAAATGTCTCAAGAGATTACAAAGGAATTTAGACAACAAAATACTTTCGTCACATTCTGCTTGGCATCCGCAAATGTTGCATACAACATTGTGTCAGAATCCAGCAAAATTCGGTAATGTTATTATTTAGATTCGTATTTTTATAGTTTATGTTGCCATTTGGGAGCTATTGAAAAATTCCTAATAGGAAATGGCTTTTTATAAAGATTTTGTTTATGAAATTTATAAGTACAAAGTTTCTGAGCAAGAACTCCAGTAACTAATATTCAGATTAAAGAAACAATGCAAAGTGGAAACACCATTTTTAGCTAGGATGGATATTAGGTTAGGTAATGAGCAGGAAAATAATACTACACAGTCAAGATTTGGTGTGCAAGAAAGTATTAATACTAGCCCATTGAATCCAATACTAAGTATAAATAATAGTAGTACAAGCGTACTTGATTCTGATAGTGTCAGAAGCGAGACTGTAAGTAATAAAGATCATGAGAGGAATGATGAAGATATAAATAATGGTGAGAACCGTAAATTGTTATTAGGAGTGTCAAGTAAAAATAGAGATGTACCAAATCATGAAGGAAGGGAGGTTTACCGTCATGCCGGTGCAGATAGAGTAGCATTGTAAAATCCTGTTAAACATCACAAATGTAAATCAGAATGAACGAATGTTAGAATGTACTATAGAAAGTTTTCCAAAAGAAGGCTCTACTATCATATTATTAATCTTAAGAATGAAATGTTAGTTGAAATAGGTAAGATTTCACAGGAGTTGGATCAAGATATTAAGAATAATAACTGTCAATTCCAAACAATGGTGCACACAAAATTGAACGATATTTTAGTTTCAGTGATGTAGAGTTCCAGCGTTTAAATTATCGTATGAATAAGATTTCATTACATTTGTTGCATAAAAAAATTGCTAAATTGGAGAGAGAGAGAGAGAGAGATGTATAATATGCAGGAAATGTCAGGAAGGAATAGAAGTCAAAGAATTAATTTCAGAGTTTAATGCGCATCTTGAGTTATTGGAGAGAAAATGTGATTGTGAAAGACCTTTAGAGCGTATTAATTCTGATAAATCGAGGAAAGCAACAAGACATGAAAGACATCTTTTAGACCTAACAAACTCTATAATAATAGTAGTAATAGCGAACTGGAGGAGGGCACGGTAATAGAGACTTTTCCCTAAGATCAGTACAAACTTCAGAAAACTGGATTTTTGAACTAGCTGAACAACTTGAAGACGATTTAAATAACCAAAATGAACTGGACGTTAAACAACCGAAAATTTAACATCGTACTTTAGTTGCTTGTGTTTAACTAATAATCAACGGATACATTTAATTAATAATGCTGTGGTCAGTTCAGCACGAGGTTGGTTTGTATTAAATAGAGACAATTTGAGTAATATAGAGATTTTTGTATTTTATTCTGAAAATATTCATCAGTATTAAACACATAAAAGAACAGAAAGGTATCATAAAAAATGTAAAATTGGATTGGACGAAAGACAAGAATTTTGAACAGCAAACATTACAGGTTGGCTCAAAAATATTGATAACTCTACGACAGAAGTGAAGTAATAAAAGTAGTTGTTAAAATGTTACCTCTTCGTATGCAACGAGAATTGGCAACTGATGAGTTTTCTCACATGACTAACCATCTACATTACATTCGTAGAGTAGATGAGCTCATGTTACGATCAGAGAGCAATAAGTTTCCATTCAACGGGAGTAATATGAACCGTTACGGATCTAGCATTCTAGGTAATAATAGAACTCAGCTAGGAAAACAGGGATACAGCAATTCAAACTAACAGGGAAAAGAATCGTTACTCCGAAAACTCTAGAAATATAAAAGAAAGAGTAAATCTATGTGAATATGTACATAAAAATAGGGAGAAATTAGGTAGTAATGAAACATATGAAAATACTTCGAAAAAGGAAAACAGAGAGGATGAAACGCAGAAATTGGATTTGCATAGGGAAGACCAAAATGAGGAGTACGTTATACAACGAAGTAATAATGTTTCAGATTCTGATCGTGACATATGTACTACGTTTTTGAGTGATGAACAAGAAAGTAAAAAAGAAATGCTAAACATTGTGTCAGTAAAAATAGGTGAAGTATAGACATTAGCATTGGTAGACACGGGTGCTTCATGTTCAGTTATTTCAAAACAATTATTGAATAAAATATAAAAACTACATCCATCTGCAAAAATAGACAAAGCCGGTGTACCACATATTACAATAAAGACTGTTGACCAAAGACAGTTAAAGATTAAAGGAAAACTTAATGCCAACGTATTGATTGAACAACAGTTGTTACCATGTGACATTTTAATAATTGACAATTGTTCTTACGAGATGCTATGGGGTAAAGTTTTTTAAGAAAGTGTGACACTCTTATATGGGACTATAAACCTAGGAGAATTATGTGGAAATTTAAGAAGTCTAATGATAACATAGATGGAACCCAGGATAAGATTCAGAGAGTGAGCATAAAGGAACCAGTGCGTGAGGCACAAGGAAGTACTCCGAAAGTGGATAAACAGACTGTAGTAATGGAGGAGAAAAAAGAGGAAGTGACAAGCGGACAAGTATCATCTGGAGAAGATAAAGTTCCAAGGGAGAGTGAAGTGGTTGAATTAATGCAAGAAGTAAAAAAGATGCTGCAGTATACAAATAATGAACTTCCAAGTGAAAGGAAATCAGGCCATGAGGATAGTAAGTTTCTAAACAAAGATCCTAAGAAGAAAGGAAATTCTAATCAACAGTCATTGATGCACACAGTAACAGACCTTACCACACAAGCTAAACAGTTAACTCAAAGTGGAGAACAGCAAAAGAGAAATGCATCATGGCCAAGGATATTCTGGAAAAAACATCAAATGTCTATTGATAATTTTCCAGAATTAGACAACATCCATAGCAAAGTGATATGGTTGATTCATGGATTTGATCCGAGTGCATTAGAAGATGATGATGTTGATATCATAAACGATTGGATAGAAACTTTGTCTTTTTGTTTCACCAAAATACAAGTTTCTTTTTGCCTACTGGGGGCATCTGAAACGGCATCTCTTTGGAGTAATCCAAAGACATTAAGATTTTGGAACATGTTAAGATGAACTTTTTGATTAAAATGGAGTCAATATTTATTATGAAGTAGGCTGATGTGAACTTTGGGTATTAAATGGTGTAATTATAAATTTAGAGATCAAGATCTAAATGTTGTACAATAAATGATGTCACAGAAGAAAAAGAGATAGAACATGATGAAGTTTTAAGAATAATTGTTTCAGATAGTACCTTCTTCAATTAAATGTTAATTTGTCGAGTCTCGAATTAAGATAAATGAGAAATATTTATATTTCTATTTGGAATGGTATTCTAATGTATCTGAAAATACATTCTTTATAGAAAATACGCAAATTATTTATTTGCTGAATTGAAGATTTTAATGTCTAACAATCAGATGTAATTAGTTTATATTGTTGCTTGTAATATGTCGATACATAAAATAGAAAGCAATTCCGTAAATTGAAATCTTTGATTTCTAATTTAATGATAATTAACCTAAAGATAGTAGCGGTAGAATATAGTATATCCCACGAATTGAGATATTCTAAAGAAATAACCTTTATTACATGCATAATTGAGCTAGTCGATATCCTTATTGATACTAGATATTGCTTTTATAGAATCATGAAAACTGCCTAATCTTAAGAGTAGAGGCGTTAATAGTATTACTGCTTCTGATAGAAGATGCAGAGTAAAGACCAGTGCAAACAAATCTTTATCTTATGAGGGAGATAAACAGTTAACGTACAAGACAAATACGTTGCAAGTTGCTGAATGAAATCTTCCAAAAATGCAGAATTTTCATGATGAGAACACAAGAGAAGGTGAATTAGGGAAGACGACTCGATTTTGGATTAAAGATGTGGATAAAGTCTAGTGTGTCCTTAGATTTTAGTGGCTATTCTGCTCTACTTCTCTAAAAGAAATGTTATATGTCCTGTATTTTTCGCTACTAATCACCATAAGATATTTGTCATATTAATGGCGTCATCACGAGTTAATGATGAAGTTAATTTTTGGCAAATAACCGAAAAAATATTTCTTTGGACATGTAGTTTAATAATATATTCCATACCATGGGAGGAGACCTTTCACCTATTCTGGCCCATGGTCTTAATAACTTCACTTATAAGAGGAAGTAGGGAAGTGACACCACTCAACCCCTACATCAATTGAAAGGTCTCATTGAGTATAGTATAATGGCAAATATTTAATTGCCCAAATATATCTAGTACGAGTTATTGCCACTAGAGGGCCAAAAAAATTTTAGGGTCTATCCACGGTGTAAGATTAGTAGGTGAGGAAACAACAGCATTCAGCAATAGAAATAATATGTTCCCTTATTGCACGTAGTTCCAACTGCGACCGCTAGATGGCAGGCCCAACTGCGGGCCTGCTAAAGTAACCTAGTATGTACTGGGTATTCTATAGATTGTCTACCATAAACATGGGTAGCATGGAAAGAAAATCGAGTTGCAAGTTCTGGGTCTATATTAATTTAGTCTTTGTACTTAGGTCATTTAGATCACAATATCGAGTCTTTCGTACTTTGAATGTTCGAACGGGAAAACAAATTAATTTTAAATCAGCTAAATAAATTGATAAATTTTGTTGATAAATTTTCTTAAAATATATATATATACCAGCAATGTTACGTACCTCGCTGTACGCACACCTATACAGTAAATAAGTTTCCAACGGATGAAAATCTGAAAATATTATGGTCACAAAACAGCGGCCGTCTGTCAACCAGTTGTTGAAACCCCCCACTGAAAGAAGTCACCGGTTTTGGAGACAAAGAACTAGATCACTGTTCGCCGCACACCATTCTCATCTTGCAGTCTTTTCCCGGAAAGGTGGTTTTGCAGGCTGCGAGAAACAGTAGTCTGTTGGTGCAAGATCTGGTGAAAACGCCGAGTCGGGGAGTTTCTCCCAGCCACATTCCTCGATCTAAGCTCAGATTATTCTTGCCGTAAGGAGGTTAGTAGTGCGCGTTATAACCGTATTTGATCACACTCTTTCGATTAACCAGAGCAGGACGTTTCTCCAACAATGCAGTCCGTAGACGTTCAAGCTGTAGACATTGATCGTCTGGTTACCTGGCAAGCTCAAAATGAATTATCCGGAAACACTCAACATCACTTTACAGGGGTGGAGATCCTGTTTAGCCACAACTCCTGCGGCCTCTTTTTAGGTATCCACTGCCGTTTGCGGTAGAGGACCCACTTTGCATTCCCTGTCACCATTCTGTCCAGAGATGGCTCATGTCTGTGATGGGTGAGTAGGGAACTGCAGATATCAACTCGTTGCTACTTCTGTTGAGGCGTTAATGCAAGGTATACCCATTTTCCGAGTTTCTGCAGATGACGATAGAGGGTCGAATGGGTAACATGGAGTTCACTGGCCAGTTCTTCAACAGTTTGCACTGGATTTACCTCCACCGCTGCTAGCAAGGCATCGTTGTCCAGCTGCATCAGACTCCATTTCCGTGGCTTTTTCGTGAGGCTGGTGTCCCCCAGAACGAAACCTCTGGCACTTTCACACATCTACAGCACCCTGACAATATACGGCCTTGTTGTTTCGTGCCGCTGCGCTGGTTGGATGTCCCTGGTGAAATTCATACATGAGAGACCGTATGTGGTCCTCCGATACTGCCATTATCAAACACAAGCCAGTTCCAACCAGTGAAGTAAACCGTTCTCCTTCTACACACAGTTGCACAATCAAGTGCCCTATGTGACTTATCATTTTCACTCATCTCATATGGAAGACCTTATTCCTGGTTATTTCGGTCACCTTTGAAATTTTTGAGTAACCACCACTAGGTACATTACCGCAAAAATACGTTCAAGATTTGGTACTGTTACTTTCACTGTAACAACAACGGCAAGTTGGTTGTTTTCGAAAAGATGGCCATATTTGAATGCAATTTCCTAAAAAAAAAATAAACAATATTATTCAGCTTCGGGAGTTAATGAATATGACGGGAGAGGCTACCTCAGTCACCAATAATTCCTCTCCTCTCCAGTAAAATTCATTAGCTCTTGAAGTGTTTTGCGAACATATCTTTGAGCAGGAAATATTTGCCGTAAAATTTAAACCAAATTTAAAATGTCTGGCCGATTACAAAACTTGGTCAGTTTTACAACATATTTTTTTTTCTTTGAACTAAATTGAAAAACCAACGTCTTGTCTGCTCTGAATATACATTGGGTACAAAATGCACCCAATAGTACCATATCCGACACTAAATCCACTAAGAATGTTGAGAGTGAGTGAGTTCTACCGAACGGGTAAACAGGGCCATCAAACATCATTTTGGGTCCCTGGGTAGGGCAATATACTCGGGCTCTACCTGCGCAGACACACATGAAAACAAAGATCAGGCAAAAATACAGAAAACTGATTGTACGATATACTTTTCCAAAACTTGACTAAAAACTGTCAAATTAAACCCCAACTGTCGTCTTAGGAGGAATTCTTCAGATATACAACAGCGGGTATACACCTAGCAAGAAGGAAACAGGTATATATATATTAAGAGAGCATAATCGGATATTAATTACAAAAACGGCAAATAACTACTATATCCCATACCACCAATTTGACCGAATTCTACCAGATAACCTAAATTTACCTAGTCGACGAACAATTGAAATGAATATCGAGTATCTAAGTCTACCAAAAAATCTTTCATTGAATATCACGATGAATTTTCAAAATTTACAAAAATCAATAAATGACTTACATACCTTATTAAACCATGAGCAAAATAAATTTCCAAGTAAGTTTTCTGATCCCCATTTACATTCTTCATTATCCTGGCCTATGGCAATAGTAATTTCTATTATTTTTATCTTATTTATCATATTAACAGTGACTATGTATTGTCTGTCACCGAATAAGGAAAAACAACTTAAAATAATCATATTGTCTTTTCCAGAATGCTTGTCCCAGTCATAGCTGGTATTATTGTTCTAATAGCCATTATAATAACACTTTCGTTTATTTATGTGCTATATCAAATATATATATAAACTCGCCATATAGTGAACAAATCAAAGACAACAGGATCTCACTTAACACAGTTATGAACAATACAAGTGAACCCACCAAATGCACGTTGGTCATTGAACCTAAGTGCTCAACTTTATTACACGTCGAAACTATAATGAACAATACAGCACAAATATGCACAATTAGTGACCTCGTGCATAAATATTAAAGCAGTTCATAGCAACCACTAATTCATACCACCGACTCGAGGATAACGAAGCCAAGTGAGGCGGAATCTGCCTGTTCTGTGGAATAGTAAAATTAGTAACTTATCATATATAAATATATTTAGTGATTTCTACGAGGTGCGACTACTTTATCAATAGTGAAAAGTGTTTTAAGGCTAGTGTAAAAAAGTGTAAAAAATAGTGCAACAAACATAGTTTTCTCATTATTTTACCCAGGAAGGGGGAGGGGGAATGCAATATCCCGTGTGTTCGAAGACACACACATATTAC
>JAGDQP010051306.1:2297-14044 GCA_022664845.1 Lepisma saccharinum | reverse complement strand
CAAGAGTGACAACTGCAGCGCCTGATCAAGGCGGTTCCGACGGCTCTGAGCTAGTGTAGCGGAGACTTTTTCAACGACGCCTCAACCACCTCTTAACACACTGTGGTTCAGAGATATATGAGATATATATTTTTTGGACATAGGGTGACGACACTGACATCTGGGGTATTTCGGGACGGGGACAAACACACAGTATTATTCCATTGTGTTGAATAATGTTTGTGGCAATTTTGGTGCCGTCACGTCTAACATATTGGAAGCAATTAGAAAAAAAAATAGGTTGGCAACGTTGATAACTGGATGCTTGAGAATGGGGACACTCACAGTTTTTTTTTTTTTATAGACTTTTCTTCAGTTTACAATGGTTCGTGGTGTCCTCAAATCTTGCAACGTTAACTCATTTCCCGACGTCATACAATGATGAAATTTTGCACAGTGACGTAAGCCAGATGACAATACAATATTCCATTGTTACTTTCATATATTTCTATATTTTAAAAGCATATTTAATTACATGGACTTCTTTATCCTAAAATAAATATTAGTCTGCCGAAGACAAACACTTTAGGATTTGAGCAACAAAACACTAGCTTGACAAAAAGTATCCGAAATAACTAAAATAATAATAAGAATAAAACTTTTAAAGACATACGTTTCTTAAACAATTCGTACTAAAAATAAAAAATAATTTTGTTTATACATGACTAAAAAGAAAAAGAATTTAAATTGGGGTGTGTCAATTCAAGAATTTAAAGTGACTGTATATGAGAAAGTCTCTTTTGTGCCATACTTTTCTTTTTAGTCAACTAACTAAGTCTATGGCTTATGGAACTCGCAAGTTCATCGCCGCAGTAACAAACGTTCGCCATTGGATTCTATCCTGGGCAATATCAAGCCACTTTTCATCACGAACACCTACTTCTCGAAAATCTCTTCTAATATTGTCCTCCCAACGACGTCTCGGTCTTCCCAATGGTCTCCTTCCATCCGGCCTTCCAACCAGGATAGAATATAACCTTGGACCGCATCCGAGCTACATGCCTACCCATCTTAGTTGTCGCGATTTCATTAGTTTTACAACATCTGGTGAATCGTACAGTCCGTGGAGTTCTTCATTATGCAGTCTCCTCCACTCTCCAGTCATCTCGTCCCGAAACGGTAAAATATCCGTATACCTTTTTCAAAACCTTATTTTCAAACACACGTAATTTATGTTCATCTGCTAGGGTCGTACTCCAACTTTCGCAACCGTAAAGTATAACCGGCAGAATAACCGTTCTGTATATTTTGGACTGAAGAGAAACATGCATTCCCCGATACTAAGCGACTTTTTATTTCTTCCGTAACCTCTTTTTAGTCATGCATAAACAAAATTATTTTTTTACTTTTTAGTACGAATTGTTTAAGAAAAGTATGTCTTAAAAAATATTGAATTGAATAATGTTTACGACAATTTTGTTGCAGAAAGGTGTAACGGCATGAAAGCAATGTGAAAAATTGATTTTAAAAAAATGGTCTGTCAACACTGACCTACTGCACCAATGAAGACGGTTCCGGCGGCTCTGAGCGTAAATTACGAGATAGTTAAGGGTGCTTGCGAGCGACAGATCCGAACCGATAACATCGTAAATTTTGAAAGGACAATCTCAAATCCCGCATGGATGAAATTGAATTACGTGTAGGATGTTTGGAGGATAGATCTTCGTGTCCATGTAAGAAAGAACATGTTGGTCAATATGAGCAATTGAGTGAATCAGTTCAAAAAGTTGATAAACATGCACGATGTTTAGGTCAATGCTTTGGTTGATGACCACGTCTCATGGATTAATGGACAGATAAATGATATCCGAGACAGACTAGATAATGTGTACAATAATCTAGATTGCATAAACCATCGGGGCAACCGCAGAAATGGTAATTTCCGTGGTAGAAGTGCCCGAAAAATGAATTAACATCCGTACCCAGGATGGCTCGCATTTTAGTAAGGCTTAAAGATTTCGACTGGGATAAGTTTATTGATTTTGTAAGGGCCTAACGGAAGAATGGAAAACGAGCGAACAATGAGTTGGAAATACCAGGAATGTTCATATGTTATTTTGATGCTCCACTACGATGTTGATGATAATGTTTATGAAAACACGTGCAGCTGTTTTCAGAGCGCTACGATTATTAAAGGAGATTTTTTCGATGTTTGTCGTCCCACTTAATGGAGATTATAGGAAAGTTTTTTTTCCGTATATTTTGAGATGACTGCTCACTTATGAAGAAAGTGAATTGTTGCATTTTCATACACTAAGCGACCGCTGAGTCCGCTACTTTCTGCGTTTGCATGGAACGTAACCCCCCCCCCCTTCCCCAATTGCAAGGAAGTTTGTGGCAGAGAGTGTTCTCGCAATTTCCCCTTTCACTTTGCACAGACCCTCCGATGGAATGTCAGATTTTAGTCTGATGCTGCAGTCATACGTCTTTTAGAAGATAATGAAGGAAGAATGTTTCGATATATTTTATATACAAAACGACAACATCCCGCGCGCTGCCTAAATGATTGTGTCTGTTTAATAAATCTTGTAGTACATTCAAACATCGTTGGGGTTAGTGGAATTTACAGCATCAAATTTTGGAAGAAAGAAGTTTGGCAAGTTACCTCGACGAAGTGTAGGAATCTTGGAATGTTTACTTTTGCAAGTGAATGCAATAAGGATGATGATAATGATATATAATTTTTATGGTCCCATTGAATAGGAAACACTTTTAAAAAAATCAGTTACTTGTAACCCTAATATAGAATTAACTGACTCTTTGCGAACGAAGTAGCACGGCTGAGTTTATAGATACCTCCCCCATTCTTTGTGGTGGAAGAATAAAAGAATGTAAGTTGGTAGCCAGCGCAGTTGAGCCGTGAGACAATTTGTTGATGAAAAACAAAAAACAAAAAAAAACATGAAAATGGTAATAGCATCTGATTGTTTATGATGTTTTTGATTTCGTTTAAGGAAACTAAAAGAAGAAAAGGGAAAGACTACCGGGTAATTAAAATAGTTGTTTGGCACTTGAGAAGAAGAGGATTTCCTATGTGGAAGTAATATAAGTACTTTGTTTTGTACGGACCATAATGTGATAATGTTTGGTTTATGCAATGTTTTGTCGCCCACGCCACTGACTAGGATTTGATGTACATACAGCCCCGCAATCTAGTGGTTAAAATTTGTCACTATTTGGGACTGATGTTAACCTTATACGCTGACAGTAAGTCCTACTTTTATCCTTAAGTCTGTTCGGTACCGATAACTAGAAATGATAAATGGAAATAAAATTCTGGTAAAGTAAGGGATCATCTTGGCCGTGCTTCAGACTAAAGACTGTGCATTCGCCCGTTACCCATGATTTTACGTTTGATACTATGGATGGTGTGATGTGCGAACAAACTACCAAAGACAATAAACATTAATATATTACTAATAAACTAAAGAGAAAGGAAAAAACAAAATACGTAAGATATACATTAAATGGTAGCTGCGCGCGGGCATTGTTTCAAAAGTACACAAAAATTATTGCCCTTTTAATTTGTTTGGATATTTGTGCATATATGTCTGTTTTTTATCTTCAATTTTTGTTTCAGAAAGGAGAAAATAGCTTGTAATTCCTTTAACGTCGAGTGTGCACGCGGTCGTATGAATTCTCGAATATTTGCAATTGGCCAATTGTTTGGCTATATTTATGTACTTACATTTAACGCTGTTAAAAATGGAATCGTGACTCGAAAATAAACACTTACCTGATGGTACATATGTCACTTTCAAAACACTGAGGGAAGGGAATCCTGTGGACAACGCTGATGTAGTTAGTTCCTTGGAATCCGGTGAATGATTCGATTCCACTTCATCAGCTGATTCTAGATGACATAGATATAGTACCTTTCAAAAACATCTTCCCCTTGCATTATGACTATGAAGGCATTTATATGAAACATATACAGAGCACTAATCTGAATAACTTTCAGACAGACAACAGCACTATCAAAACAAAAACCATTCCATAATCTTTCCACAAATTGGCTGAAGAAACTGCAATTTTAAAGTTCAGGTTTGCCTTGCACTTATTTACAAACGTCGCTGCACTACTAGCCTGGATGTGATATTCGTGGTTACATTTTTTTTTTTTTTTCAGAAGATGTCACTACTCATCAGTCAAGGTGCGACTAAGTTTCTTCGTCCTCTATCGGACAAGATAAAACTGCTGGGTGGGGGAGGGGCATACGTATTTTTGTATTTCCACAGTTTTACTTAACTAATTGAGCTTGACAGCGGTAATTATAATGACACAACCTTCGTTGTCTATTAACTACACTAAAATTTAACGTCACACAATGAAACTGCAATCGTGGCTCGGAGTACTATATTTGAAGTAAATTGATGCCACAAGCAATATATAACTCGATTAGCCCCCCTTTGTCTTGCCAATACTGAAGGCAACAGAACACAGTTTCGAACCTGAGAGCGTGGTGGTGACTTGCCGACTGACTGGGTGAAGGGTAGTGAGACATACAGAAAAAGACCTCTTGTGACGTCAGAGGTGCGCTCTCCCACAAACTTTTAGGGACTTCTTAAAGATTACCATAAATGTCACTTTACATACGAAAATACACCTTATATTTTCGTCATTCAGTATGAACAGAACATCGATTTCTTTGTCTCTGAACTTTACTCCGTCGTTTTTGCTCCGTTCCCACGCAAAGGAGTACCATTATCAACGAAAGGAATAAATACTGATGCCGAACAGTCGGGGCAGCAAAGTTTTTAGGGTGTAAAAGCTAACTTTTGAATACCCTTTTAGTTAACATAGGAAAATAATTTTCCTGCTATTGAATAGCACTTACAAAAGCGAACAGCATAGCAAAGAAATGTAATTTTTATAAAAGAGTACAATTATACACATAATCACGCATTAAGTTTCTATGTTATTAAAGTAATTACCAGTTGGCATAAAAGCAATAAAAATGACAAAATTAAATGTCCGAAAATAATGACTGGTTAAGAACACTCACGTCCAAAAATATGGTGACAGCACAATGCACAAATCATGGTGTTTTCTTTGTGGGAGATTTTTTATGATAGAACAAAGAAGCACAAATATTTAATTTTCATAAAGAGGTAGCATACTGAAAGCGGGTTTCTACTATCAGAAGAGAGGATTTTAAACCTACATGAAATTCAATGGTGTGTCACCAATAACTTTTTGACGGTGAAAACAACATACGAACTATTTTTATTTCAGTATTACTTATCTCTATTTATTACAATTAAGTATGAAGATTACTTCCAAAGCTATGCATTATCTGTAACGATATGTAAAGCGTGCTGTGTCAAATTTATTCATCCATTCATTCGGAATCAGATCCGATATCATAGGTCCGAGAAGAATGACTCGTACCATTCAAACTAGTGAGATTAAGATTAGGTTATATTTTTGTTGAGTTAGCTGACCTTAAATTGGTCACGTAATTTGATTGATCGATTAATTTCATTTAATGGTTTGGATTATTCGCAATCGATCTGAAAACACTGTCTCAATAATTGTAATTCCTCAACCGTGGAAGTATCTAAAGTCTATCCGTACTGATATAGCTTAACAAAATTAATTATTAAGGAGGCCAGAAATTTACACCGTTCTAGGTCAGCTCTGCCATACAGCTGACTCACTTTATGACTCATATCTAGGGTATGTTATCTACTATTATCACTAGCTTATCTTACATCAAAATCCCATACACAATCTAGGGTAACCACCTTATTCTAAATCTAACGCTAACTAATAAACTGAATGCTTCAATCGCTTCTACATGTTTGTCATGTCCATGTTTTACCCATGTGTATGTGTTATTAGGTTGCTGTTCCTTATATAATACAAATGAATCGGCGAGAATGAAAGAGAACTAACTTTTGGGTCAAAATGCGTTTTAAGATGCTGCTCAAGATGTCCACCAGAATATTTGTCCGCTTACTTCTTTCATTATTTCCTTTAACAACGACCTATCCCGTTTACAATGTCCTTGTTCGTGTATCTGAAACTGAGGAAGAGCTCGTATTTGAGCTTGAAAGCGTTTTTGCTGCTGTTTTTTTATCAGTACGTTTTACATTTGAACCATACGAGGAAGTACTGCACCTTACAAGCCTCGTTCCAATAAAATATAACGATTGAAATATTCAATTCGTAAACAATCGTAGTATCCTATGTTTCACTTTGCATGAGTGATCGAACTTACAACCCACCACCCAATGCTTCATTATGATACTCTTTTGATCTACTGAATTCAAGACATGGAATAAAGTTTCAATTAGCCAAGTTGGAATCATCACTATAATCAATCGACCTATCAGTCAAGTTAGACACATGAAATTAAATATACATTTGACAGAACATACGAACTCTTTGTTTCTCCTCCTGAAATGAGGATATGGAGAATAATGAAACAGATCAGCTGGACACAAAAATTAATATAGAGGAAGTGTTGAAAAGAGTACCTTTCAACTCGAACATTTTTTGAACAGATTGAGATATTAAACTCCTAGTTAAGACAAATTATTTTTATACTTTCTTTTACATTTCGCTTTCTGCATATAAACTTTTATCTTCTACAGGAAAGTGTTACAAAATTTTTAGGGCAATAGTATAATATACTCACATCAGCAGATAAATTTGATAAGCATTTTATTTGTCTACTTACTTACATGAAAACATGGCGCGCAGTGCGCGGAGCGAGTGAGAGTGACGGTGTGCTATAAAAAATTGTACGTCACAGCTGCTATGAGAAACTTAGCTAAATATTTGAGTACATCTTACAGAAATTCCTTTTACACTTCCTCTTACTCACGTATGTGGTCTTTTCTATTATTTAAGTGTTACATTCTAAACCTAGTTCTACAATATACCTTTCATGCGTATCGTTCTGTGCGTCTAGGCACAAGGTACTGGGATATTGAATGTAGCTGATTAAGAAAACCAGCAAAAGTTTCAGAAAATAGGTTTAGTCTCATTCTGTAGCGCCATTAACACTCACCGAACTGTATGATTGTTGTCTTTCTGGCAGCTGACCCCTGTCAGCCTGTTTCCAAATGTAAAGATGAACTGTTTTATACTGCGGCGCGTATGAGCGTTCTTACTAGAAGATATCACTTAAGTCTGTCTCGTCCGCCGCTTGTCTCTACTCATATATTAAAAACAGTTTTCCCCTTTTAGGGAAATGAGGAGCTTAGGAAACTATATGGGTCAGCATGTTTCCAGGAGAGGTGATGGCCCATGCAGTTTGAAGCTCCTGTGTTTTCCAATCATACAGTCCGGAAGAGTTTCTTGGGCCATAAACACAATTGAAAGTTACATTAACAGTTGGTTACACAACTGTAACATTACATATGAGTTGTTTTGTACTATTATCCATGAGTCGGCTTCTTCCGTCTTTGCATACTGTTTATGTATGTGTTCGTTAATAATCGTGAAGCGTAAACAACATACGACCTGCAAAAGTTCGACTGAAAATAGTTCTGCCGTTTATACACATGTCACTATAAATGATTAAATCTGGTACTAGGTTCGACCGATATACCTTACATGCCCCCCCCCCCCACCAAAAAAGAATTTCATATATATATATGCAGTTTTATGTGAAATTCGTCATTGTTCACTATGTTGCATACATGTCCATCCACCATAGTGTTCTGATGTTGCACCCTCACCATATGTATTAATATAGTATATAAAAATATAAGAAGTAGTTGCACTAACACTACTATCACTGGAGAGAGAAAAAAAACTTCGTATATTGCCATATATTAAAAAAAAACACTATTCACCACACTGATATATAGGAAAAAAATAGAATATTAAACAAAATACACTTGGTTATATGCATATACACTTCACTGCTCCACTGAAGGAGTCCATATCCTGTTTCACATAGTACATGATGAGAGTAGGTGTTGCTAGTTCTTCTGGTGATACTTGAAGTTTTCTCCCTAGATGAGGCTGTTTGGTAGGTTGAAAATGTTTCTCCTATGTCGGCGTCCTATGGTGAAGTCCACAACGTGGATTCGGTTGACTGTTTATTGTTTGCTGGGTGAGACCTTTCTATTTGAGTGTTGGCGCTTTTCTTTCATATTATGAAGGATGAGCATTCATAAGGTGACATGTCTTCTAATGAGAAGATGTAGGGTCTTATGGATGTTTTTGGTTGAGTTATTTCAATTTTAAGATCCTCTTTTTTCTGAATAGGAATTTCTGGGGGAGGATAGGATGGTGATATTTTTGTCGGAATAGGAGATACGTGTGAAGTTTGTTGCTCATCAAATAGAGTAGGAATTTCATACATGTGTCTCTGATCAAAGAAGAAATAGGAGGAACATTGTAAATATGTTGTTCCGGACAAGAAGTAACAGGTGTAGAAATAGAATTAAGATTAAAAGCTATGTGTTCAATTTGAGATCGCTTTGTATTACTACTTCTAGACCGTTTAAATTTACACAGCCTAGTAAATATGAAGGCTACAATAATTTGTATCAAGCATGTTAAGCTTATTGCCAGGGTCATCAAAGCAATTTTTATCATCCTTCTCTGAAATATAAGAGAAGATAAAAAAAAAACTTAGTGACTGTTATTTTCTAAAGCTTTGATTCTCTTAGACATAACATAGAATATATATCCTAATGCTATAGCTATTACAAGAAATAATACCACTACAACTATGATTACTAAAATATTTGTGTATGCTAAGTCAGACTCTAAAGGTTGAATTTGTTTGTTCTGAATTCTTATCGAATTTAACTGCTCAGTCAGTTTGTCCACTTGACGAATAGTAGAATTTTCTACGAGAAATGGTAAAATTTCTGTGTTATTTAAAATTAGTTGGTGAGTCGCTGTTTGTATTTGTAATTTCGATGGTAAGATCATATCCTTAAAAATTATATGTTCAAATTCGTTGTAGTGGAAGAAGATCGAAGCTTTGTTAGTATTTTCATATGGCTTGCTATGAGAAATGCCAGTTTCGGATTTGTACGTTCTATGGAAGGGCACTAAAGAGGAAATTAATATACCAGCGTCTGTGTATTTATATATATAATTTGCATTAGAATCGAAAGTTTGAAGTTGACATGAAGAAAATGTGTTGTTGTGCACTAGTTCTGTTACGCAATTAGCTTTTTGTGAATTTCTAAAACTGTGTGGCTTACATACGAACGAACAAAATTGTTCTTCAATTTCCAGGAATTCATTGCCTGATGTAAAAGCGAAGCGAGGGAGAGAAATGGTTGTTTGTATCTTTTGATATAAAAATCCCAAATTTACAACTTCGAGAAGCGTCGACATTGAGGTTGTTTTAATCAGAAGGACTTGCATCAACAGATCAACGTTTTTAGTCTGAAAGTTGAAAGAAACCAAAAATGTTTTTGAAACCGTGTATAATAAACCTAAGTCGTGTTTGTATATAGTATCCCTTAGTAGTTCATGTTCTGAAACGAGTTTTAAAGCTTGATCTTCTGCTAAAATTTGTGGAGAAAGTTTGTTTGTTGAAACATGAGACATAAATTGTTTAATTTTACTTTGGACTAGTTAATGTGCATATAACGCCGAAAGTTTACGTGCCTCTTGGGCTAATGAACAAAAAGATTTCAATATGTGCGTTTGCATCCCAAAAAAATGTTCTTTTTATTTGTAAAACTACGTTCTTAACAATTTTAATTTCCTGGGTAAAACTATCCTTCATATTATTTATCTCCGTGGTCAACAAGTTCTCATGTTGTCTGAGTTGTTCTACTGAAGAGGCTAAACGACGTTGTTGAAATAAATTTGTCAAAGATAAGCCAAAAGATCCTATTCCAAGTAGAAAGGAAAGGAAGTTTCTTTTAGTATGTGTATTATTCATGAAATTGTTTGAGAAGCTGAGATCTTAAAATGACAAGGAATAGTATCCTCAATATTACGAAAGAAAGCTTTTTCGATGTCTGATTCCACTCCAAGCAATACTCCTTAGATGGGTAAGTTGTTTGCAGATTGAGGTTAGAACGAACCACTATGTATATACCAGTATGGGAATTTACTGCTAAACCCTTATTAGTCAGAGTTGCTCCAATCTCCAGAATATCTCATGGAATTCGTTGGGCTTATTGCAATGAAAATTCTAATACTTGTATGGATACAGCTATTAGAAATAAGTATTCCATTTTAATTCTTTTCCTTCTAGAATAAAAAGAAAAGAAGCAAATTTTAGTTTTTGAACTCATCCCTTAAAAAAAATATATCGCAAATATCAGCGATATTTTGCTATAGTAAATATATCATCTTAATATTAATACATTAAAAGAAAATGTAATGAAAAGGTCTCCTGTTGAATGTTGTCTCTACAAGGCTAGCTACTACTAATAATGCTGATGTAGCATACCGTGCTATAAATCCGCTTATATGCGTGATATGAAAATGAATACACAGGTATCAAATTGCCATTTGCCGTAATGTCTATTAATCAGAAAGGCTTTATTCGTATCAGTAGCTTAGAACGGCGAGTTACGAAAATAAAATTCGCTCATATATTGTAGACGAAGAAATTGCGCGATTTTGCTCGGCCTTTGATAACGACGAAGTGGTATTTGAAGTATTTTCGGCGGATAGTGAAATAATGATTAGAAGCTATTTTGAACATCTCGCCGTAGGTTTAAAAGACTTACGGACGTTGATGCGCCAATTTGGGCAAAGGATCCACCAACGCCTATATACCTTCGTGGATACAGAGGCTTGCCTGCCTATCTTCGACGTGAAGATTCAGGACGGGTGTTCAAAATGGCGATTTTATTAAGGTAAGTTTACTTTGTAAATTTATTACTTACGAAAGTATTGAGATATGATTTTATTTCCTTTCTTTTCTTTGGTATACGTTATATGCTTGTAAGAAACACATATCGTTGGTTGTGTTTATACTATAACATGTCACAATGTGACATAACTTACAGGAAAGGATAGAGGAAATTAGCATAATTTTACCTTGACGCTACTTAACCCTAATTTATCATCTTACATTAGCTATTTTTATCAAAAGAAAACTTAACATTTTATACCTTAAAGAAGAATATATACCTTATATATGTATGTATTTTACTTACATAACTAAAATAAAGCATTGCTGTATTATTAATGATACTCTATACATATGTTAAAGGAGACGCTTATTCATAGCAAATATCTTTATGAAAAAAAAAATAGTTGAAGCTTCCCTTTTTTTTAAAAAAAAAATAAACATTGTTGTAACTTTAGAGAAAAATGCATCAAAACGTAAGTGAATCTATGTTTGCGTTTTTTGTTTGTTACTGTTCGTAACGAAAAACTTTAATGTAAATTGATATATCTCTACAGAGGAGGGCGTTCTTTAAATTATATAAAAAAATATACCACTAACCAAATCGATGATTCAAAAGTGAGGGGGAAATATGGAAAACATGACATTCCTCCAATGTTTTATTCAAATCAGTATTCCTTTAAAGTCGGGAATAACTCGACTGTTCTTTCGAATCATCCCTCGAAGGGGCTAGAAGTGTTTGAAGAAAAGGGAGAAGGAGACAAAAAAAAAGTTGTGGAGAAACATAAGAAAGAACTGATCTTTACTCTTCATCTTTCTCTTCTTTTTTTAAAGTTGTTTGATCATCCGTTGCTGTGTGTTCAACACCATACTTCTCTAAATAATGTATATCGTGATAGTAAGGACGTAATCT
>JAGDQP010051304.1:357-14044 GCA_022664845.1 Lepisma saccharinum | reverse complement strand
TCCTTTTTCGTCTTTCGAACAATTTCTAGTTTTTCCTGTTCTGTTTTTTTAATTTTCGTCTTCGAAATGTTTCTTTTTTCTTTCGATTTTTTTTCGGTTTTCGTTTTTCGAAAAAACTTCCGTTTTTCGTTTTTCGAAAAAACTTCCGTTTTTCGTTTTTCGAAAAAAAAATCGCATCGTCTTTTCCGTTTTCGAAAAAAAACAACTTTTTCGTAAAGTTGTGGCCATCCCTAACGGAGGCCTCTTAAACTCTCGCGCCGTTATACCAACACGGTAATTGAGTGTGTGAATTTACTTTTGTGTCTCTTCCACTCTTACGACGCATATATGCCAAATCGCAGCGTAGACGCGCTACGTTTTTAGACCATCACGTTTCGTCATCTGTATTCAATATTTATTTATGTAACCCATATATATATATATATTGGAATTTTGTTTACATGTGCACAAAATATTTGGCAATACGCACAAAACAACACAATGCTTTGTAAATATAACAGAACAGTGATTATTATTATTGTTATTTTTCTGCATTGTTTGAAAGTATTGCCTTTTATTTTGTATAAGTAGTATAAAAGAAGTAGGGAGTGTAGAGGTGGTGCCATACAAGGAAAACGTTCGAATGGAAATTGCACGCCTTTTTTTTTTTTTGCTAAAGTGTCACTCTAGCTGGACAGCGTTGAATACAACTTCCGTGAGACTTCATGACTGCATGTTACTTTCGATGACATGTGTTAAAAGATCATTGACATGAGGAAGAGAGAGGATAGTTCACAATGTGTTTGCGTCAAACACATTCGAGTGAAATCATGTCGCGTGTGGTTTTGTAGGTGTCGTGCTTCAGTAGCTTTGAATATAGCATGTAGATTCATAAAAAGGGAAAGAAAGAAAAGTTTTATTATTAGAATACGTTTTACTTAAAATTAAGCATTTTTTAAAAATTTTACATGTTTGCAAGTTTTTCAAAGATTATTAGCGACAAATTCAAATATTGACATGTTTTGTGTGGAAGGAACTTGAAATACGTTGACAGAATGTTTTGTGTGGTGACTATGAATAGAATCTAGTACTTCTGGCCACGACTGTTGCTTTAGCAATGAGCTATATGGAATAAAACCAACTCCTGTGCATATTAAGTATATTTCTGAGACCCTTGGCTCTTAATGTTTACCATGTGTAAGTAGTAGTTGCTCGTGCCACTGGTGCCTTTCAGGTAGAGAATTTCCCCGGCAAACGAGACCTTTGGTTTTGGTTCCCATCCAACAATACAGTTTTCAATGAATCAATCACTACCCCGTTCCACATCTGATGGGTTACATCTTGACATTTTCATCTTGGTACTGAAAAAAACAAAAACAACTGATAAACACTAAGGATGGCAAGATTCAAACCATCTCTTTTTTTTTTTCATTTGTCCTCGGTTGCCCGTAAGCGTGTTCGGAATTCCGGCATTGAAATCAGGATTCCGGGATCCGAAATCCGAAAGTCGAAAAAGTTCCGGATTCTGGAATTGACTTGGCACCCCTAGTTCCAAACCAACAATTCAGGTTTCAATGAACCCTCTATTTATGTCTTATCTTTTAAAACACTTTTACGTTTGAGTTCTGAAAATAATTGGAAGTGTCGTTCCAGACTTGGATTTTCGCATCAAATTGTTCAATATCATAGATCAATTTATTTTATTGGATATTGAATGATAGATTTTACAAATTGAGCGTTCTAAAAACCAATGGTAACACAGGTGCTAGAATATTTGTATCCTTGGTTTCTCAAGAGATTTTTCTCAGGCATGGGAATAGAAGAAATGGCGAGAAATAATGGGCGTTCAACAATCATTTAGTAACTTAATATGGTAAAAAGAAAGGTCTTTTTCATGACTGACTTTTATTTATTGTTGTTAAATAGGCCTATGTTTAGCAAAAAAGAATGTTTGCGTGTTGACATTTTGTTGCTTTTTCACACTGATATACCAAAATTATTTTTAGATAAGTCTGTGGATTATAGTGTTGTCACGAAGGACAGCATGCAGATGGAGTGAGTAGTGGGCGATAGCATCATCGTTGATGGAACACCTCCCCCTTTTCTTTCTCTCTCTCTCTCCCTCTCTCTCAAACACAGACTATAGTAGCAGTCGTTGTTGAATGTTGAAAATTTCACAAGCCTTAAACTACACAACCACTGCCATCAACCGCTTGCTTTAACACGTCGTTCAAGGCTGTACATGAACAATTTCACACTTCAGTTGCAGCTACGGCTGTCTGTTAAAACTTACAGCGTGGTGAGGTAGATATTTTTCTTCTTCCTTTTTTGTTTTTGCCCTCCTCAGAACTAAATACAGGAGAAACCTTAGAAGGTACGTACGAGACACAAGAAGCTGTGTGTGTGTGTTGTAAGAGAGAGAGAGAGAGAGAGAGATAAGAGATCGACTAAAAACTGCTTCGAGAGTCACTTTGGGGGGGGGAGAGAAACGATTTGAAAATGTTAAGAGCAAGCTGTCTTTTTAAATATCATCATTACTACGTCTTTTCCCCCTAAAAAACAATATAATAATTTAAAGTTAGTTTTTTTTTTTAGTTTATTCTTTTAGTTCTTCGGCCTATCCATTTAACTGCTAATGAAAACTAGCAGGATGAAATTGTTACAATCCTTTTAACTCTGTTGCCTTCAGACGTATTTCTTAGGTTATTGAGATTATTGTCCGAAACGTTAGTTTTTTTTAATATGAAGATCAATTTTTTTTTTACGAACAGAAAAAAAATGTTGTTTTGTAGGTAGAGCATTTGTAGGCAGTAGAAAAGCTCCTCATTAATAAACTTATAATATTATTATTATATATTTGTTTTACGTTCTTATCTCTTTTTTTTATTTTATACCCTTTTCTCATTACTTAATTATTCTGTACATTAAGATCTGGCATTCAAAATAGTATTTCAGGTTGCCTGGGAAAATATTAATTGTATTTAAGAATATATATAATTACTTTTTTTTTGTTTTACTAATTTTAACTTCCATGATGATTGGTATTATATCGGTAGGCAGATTTATGACCCGAATATGAAGTTATTGACTTCCAGCGGGCGAATACGACGACCTAAGGTTAAAGTGGTTCCGAACCCTTCATCGGCTATCAAATCTGAGACTTCTTAATTACAAAACAGAGAACGTTTACCATTCACATACTGAAGACACTTTTACCGTATATAAACTAGTATAAAATTCAAATTCTGTCTGTGTGTATGCCTATCCTGTATACAAATCCACGCCATTGGATTAATCTGTAACTATTTTTGCTTAACCTTTTCACTTGGTGGCTGCCTGTCTCACCGATAAACGAGAAGTAAATATAAGAAAAGTTGCAACGTTTTCGCAACACATGCTTTTGTAAGAGTACCGGAATTTCGAAGTGGTGGTATTTATCCTAGTTGTTTATATGACCCAAATGACCATTACGTTGTTCCGGTTGCATACCCCAAAGGCGTAATTGTTACATTTATCTAATTCTTCTACAATACTGCAGTTTTAACTGGTTCATTTTTGTCTGGTCTTTCATGTCACATTTTGTCTAAATTAAACTTGATCTAGTTTCAGCTAGTATATAATAATAACTAACGTATGTGTACCTTAACATTCCATTCAAAAGGGTTTCCATTTACGTTGCATATCATATAAAAAAAATAACCTGTAAAATATATTTCATGACAATTTAAGTATTTGGAAACAAATTAGAATTTTATTGTTTTGACCCTTGCCATGATTAGGGAGTTAAAACCGACACTGTTCCATACATACCGGGATCGTTAATCATACTATCTAGTGTTTATATTAGGGAACTAAGGCGTGGTAGGTGTCTGCCGCCCTTTTCTCTTGTTTCGAATACGAATGCAGACAAGATAAGGCTGTTTTCCAGATTAATGTAAGCATGACCCTTGAAATTTAATGTGATTTACATTTTTGGGCTTTGGCTGACACAGTGAGCCTAAGCCAGTCAGAAATATGGTAAATAACGTCCCTCGGCGAGCACTCTTCCGGGGACGTAGTAGCCAGGACTCTTTTTTGTCTAGGTACCACGGCATTTACGTGTGAAACCGAGTAAAATCTTAAGCCAGCAATGGCATTGGCAGTGATAGACCGCACTGTTAGTGGAGGTAGGTTAGTTGATCCTCGTAAACTTTTTTTTTTAAGTGCAAATTTCAAACTTTCATTGTGATTACTTCAAGCATAACTTCAGGCTTGTATCTACACACTTTTTGGCGACTTATTTAACTCAAAAAAGTATTTGAATGGAAGCAAGAAATTACTGTTAGTATCCTTCCCAATGACCATGGTCCTCCTCATGAATGAAATATCAAACCGACTTTAATCGGGACAGATCCAGTTCAGAACAGCACGGTCAAAATAACTTCACATAACAAAAATGTGAAATAAGAAACATTCTATTAAAAAATTGAAATTGAATTTAAAAATTCACGAGACTTTCACTTTATTTATTTTCATATTAAAATAATCAACCCTTCAAACATAGAAATGGCGGGAACTGCAACTGAATGTTATTTGAATGTCCAAAATTGAAATCTACTATATAATAACGAACATACTTTAGAGAGACTATATAGATTGTATTATGTTCTATTGTTGCCATATTAACATGCAGTGCCGTTTAGAATTGCAAGTATTGCGGACCACTGGTTTAAAACAATAGATTTCTTAATAAAACAATATTAAAATTGCATACCAAGTCATTTACTTTTTTCTTTTTCTCTTTTTTTTTTCAATTACCGGTATGCACTAGAGCAATGGAAGAGAAAAACAAAACATATCCATTCTGACACAGCATAATCCTTTGTTTTCTAGGCGCGGAAACGACGACGGATTGCAGTGTACACGTGACCTTCGGAGACGGCAGCACAGAGCAATGTGACGTAACGTCCGCTTCCACCGGTGTCGGGGACAGGGCTGTCCAAGAACAAGATTTTGCACCTTCAGCGCCTGTACTACTAGCAACACCACCAACACTAACACCACTAGCAGGAAGAAGTGAAAAAATCACTCGATCGTTGCAGGAACAACAGCGACAGAAGTGCCAAGTGGCAAAAAGTGATGATGACAGCATATACATAGTTAAAACACGGCACGTTTACCGCAGTTATGGAAAATACCTTCTATCGGCCAAGGTGACTTGCGGTAGGCAATTTTCCGAGGCGTTTCGTGTGTTTACTGCATATGAAAGACCGAGAGGACTTCATGTTCAGCTTGGTAAGTACAACAGGAAACTTCTTTTCTTTTTCTTTTATATAGGTTTATTTTCTTTTTTCTCGTGTAAGGGCGGTGCAGTGTGAATAGATGGAGTGAAGGGATGCAGTGATGCCATTTATATAATTCCGTTCAGTGGAGAAATTATTATTGTTGTTATTTTTTTGCCAGCAGATAACCTGGAAATGTATTCGCGCCTACCACATTCGAACACAAAATTATTTAACCAGAAAAAAAATAGGTAGTTTTTCTCATTTCTGTTTTATATGCATTTATTAGGAGATATTAGCGATTGTTATCTTCAGGACTTAATAGTCCAATAATCGCGTAATATTTTCTACAATATATATATTTCCTCATTTTAACATGAGGAACTCAGCAACTTGCCCATTTCGGGGTGGCTGAGAGATTAGCGCGCTCGCTTTCTGGGCGCGTGATCACGGATTCAATTTCCGCCGGGTCCATTGAACGAAGCGTTTCGAAGCCCTTTTTATCAAAAACTGTAGGTACCTTCCTTAGAATCTCGTCAGCTCGTTTACGACGTTAACAAGAATTCATCAACCAATCAACAACACCTCTGGCAATTATATAAGACTTACGATTAATAAATTATATAATGATCAAGAACAGATATTTTGTGTTTTTTATAATAATACTAACCACAGTACCCGCCTGTTCGTGCGAGATGAATAAAATACGTCGGCAACACTAATAGTCATTACTACTACTACAACTACATCCACAATACTCATACTACTGCTGGTACAACTACTAATACTACTGCTAGTACTTCTAAAACTCAATACTACTACTACAACTAATATCACAACTACTACTGTTACTAGTAATACTACAACTACTACTAATGCTACTACTTCTACAACATTAAATTATTAATATCACATTTAATCTGCTTTAAAACATCAAATTAAATATTTTTGGTTTACAATAATCCAAATTTGAATTTAAAAACCTAAAACCATTTATTTATTTGTGATTTAAAAATGGAAGTAATGTATTTATTTGAAATTGCTGTTTTTATTAATTAGTTCGCGGCATAGTAGCTTCCAGCAACTTAAAATATCTCTAGCTCCTGCTCCTTCTCTCTAGTTCCTTGGTAATTTCCCCCCCCCCAAAAAAAGTGGACGTAGTAATACCTTCTAGTTCCAAGGTGACAATATTAAAAGTTAAAAAGTTATATTTTATTGTTTGTAGAATGGTAATTATTACTGTAGAAATGAAAAGAAATACTTCGATTTTGTGAAGCGTAATTGTTAGCGATAAGAAAAAATATTAAACATTTTTTAAACTTCCAAAACCACTTTTCAGTTTCCTATAAAATCAAATGTGGTCAATTTTTTTAAAGAAAGAAAGTAAGAAGGGACTAAAAAATTAACGTCGTATTGAACCGTAACGTGGTAGCAATGAGATTTATACGAAGTGAGTCACGCAATTTTGGAGCGGTAAAATTATTACCTTGCATCTTGATGAGCTTTCTGTAATTTAGGTCGTCCTAAAGTAACAAAATTACTTTTTAATTAATTACTAATACATTAAAAAATATCTTGAAATTATTTATTTATTAGTTTTTCTTCAGTTTTGAATATTTTTCAAAATTAAAATATTTTGGTCTCTCTGAAACCTCCAGATATGAAATTGAATGAACATCGGACGCTTTTTCAAAGTGAAGTTTTGGGTTACCAATACCACCATCTTGATCTTCGAAATTCAAGATTCGTGACTTCAGATTTAACGTCCCCGAGTACTCCCAGATTATTCTATATTGTTCTCTCCGGGTAAGGTGTGGGATTTGGTATTTTAAACCTGAAAGGCAATTTAAGATTATTTTGCAAATGACAACCCAAAATAAGATCAAACTTCCAGTATACTGTATGTGTCGGTATTGTGCAGTTCCAAGTTCTGAACTCTGTAAACCTCTGAGAGGGGTGAAGTGGGAAGTGCACAAGCAAATAAGCAATCATCGAGAACTCTCGCTTTTACTACCTACCTCACAATTGTCTTCCCACCCATGATCACGCTATGGCTCCTCTCTCGTGGCTACATAACTCAGAACTAGACAATAGTGGAGCCTCCCGATCTTCCGAGGTTCTCCAGCATATGTAAAGAATTATGTATGCAACAGAAAGAAATTGGGAAGAAACAAAGCAAGTAACCTTTTATTAGTTAGCCAACCAGTTTGGGTCGGAGCCCAAGATTTACATAGCGTTTACTTGTTACTTTTCTCCTTTTGAAGCCGTGGCGGTGTCCGCTAATACAAATAGTTCCTATTGTACAAATTTATATTACAAGACATATTTTAAATAACAATTACACTTAAAAATAATCAAATTATTTATTTAATTTTATGAGATCAAAATATTCTTTATTTATTGTCTTCTCGGATGTAAATAGTTGTGGCGGTAATGTCTGTTGAATATCGATGCGCCAAGTAAAGTGTCCAACAGATAAACACACATATAATTCTAATATCATATTGCCGAAAATAAATATTTAATTCAGAACTTTTGAATGTTATAGAATTGAGTATCCCAAAGCTTTATACATTGCACAACCTTCTGCATCAAAAGTGTGTAAATTGTTATTTAGATCATATTGCAACTAGTAATAATAAAATTCAAAAATTCAAAAAAGGTGAATTAATAAATTTAAATGATTTTGGGGGGGGGGGGGGGGGGGTGACACAAGTGAAAAAATATTTATATAATGTGTGCAGTCACATAGAATCGAAATCACCTACTTTAAAAACTCTCACGTATCAAATTTCCCGAAAATCGAACTTTTTTTTTCTTTTCGAAATGAAAACATGTAGCTCTGGCGCCATCTTGAATTTTAAAATTCCAATATAACTTGAAAATCAACTTTAGTGCCCCTTCAGTGCCATGGAAAATTAATTGTTTTCATATTAAACTCGTAATGTGCGTTCAGGAAAGGAATAGAATATAACGTGAAAACACAAGAAAGAAAAAGAATGGCATATCTGAGTTAGCACAATATGGAATGAAGAAGGTTTTTCGCTTTATACAATATTTGTACAGTTTAGTTGAGTTGGTTTCACATGCCATAAACCAGATTGGTGAACAAATAGTACGCAATAATACGAAGTATGCAAGTAAGAAATACACCTCTGAAATATATTTTGAGTGCTTTTAGAAGTTACGTATTCAGTGTGCTGTGTAAACTTCCATTTTTTAAATGGCAAGTGTGATACCAAGGTCCTTGTGATGATCTAGCGAGGAAATAATAGATAATAATAGTTAAAGCGCAAATGCGCAATGCAGTAGTTTCGGAAGAATTGACCTTCAGTTATCAATTATTGCACTACTTTTCTGCTGAATCTATGCAGAGCTTCAGTGAGGAACACTGAAAGAATTGGTAGCCACTTGGATGTTGTACCACGAATGAGGATGTTCTCTGCATGTCAAATAGGGTTTTAGAAATTGAAAAATTGGCCCGTGTAAACTTAATCTGGAGCCAAATATAATGTATAAGAATTTTGTGTTTAAATGTTTCAAATGCTTTTCGTAAGTCTTGGTATATGCCGTCAAGTTCTTGTCTATTTGCTAAAGCATTCTTACTAGTGCTAATCGTTTCACAAATTAAATCGTAAGAAGGGGAAAAGTTCTATATAACTCAAAACTCTGGCCTTTTTTTTTTTTTTTTTTTTTTTTGTAAATTGGACGGTTGTCTGTGATATGTGTTTGTTTCCAGCAGTTCGGAAAATAAATGTATCTGAAAAGCATCTGTCTAAAAGAATAGTGAGACTAAGAGGTATTAGGCAATGTTTGGGCTAGATTAACGAGCAATGTGGACTTTACTTCAACAGGTGTGGAGGTCCTGGGGGATTTTTAAGGAAGTCAAAAGGCTGTGTTTATGTATGTTAGACAGTGCAGAATTTTATAGACTTTACATTGGTGGAAAATGAAGAATCTCAGAAACCATTAAATATGCCGACCCTTTTCATAGGGTGCAGAGGTACGCCCTTTGTTTTGTAGGAGACTAGAAAAAGTATGCCTGAGTTTTGTGTTCAAGAAACGTGTTATTTGTTGAAGAAGTAGAGAGTCTTATATGTCTTTCTGAAGTTATATTTTTGAACACTTTTTTTTTTGTACACATTTGTTCATCTAACACATTCCATTTATGTATCGAATTTCTTCAGTATATAACGATAAAAGTGACAACTTCATCGTTCGTATTATTTGCAGATCAATCTGTTAAAACAATAGAATATCACCGAAACGAGACAGCCAGAGTTCTATCCCCGCCGTCGCTTGCCTTTTACTTCTTTCCTAAACTATGAAAACTGCTTATTGGTGTTCCCTTGTGCGGAAAAAGAGTGTATAAAGGTGTCCAAATAGTGATCGTAAATGACAACTTCAGAAGACTTTCCTGCGAACCTAACAAAGAAGGGATATTTGTTGGGACTTAAAAGAGAAGGAAAAAAAAACTTTACAGCGTTCGCTGTACTCAGAATCTAAATATTCTAATTAGAAACTTAATTACTCTCTCTATAGAAATTCAGCAGCAGCCTGACACACTGTATTGATGTTAGCCCATTGTTACGTACCATACTGTTGAGAAGGTAGGCAGGTAGTTTAGGTGTGTGTGGTTTTGGGAGGTTTATAGAGAAACTTACGAGTTTGTTGTAGCAAGGCTCACATTTAGGTGACTACGATGAGGGGAGGGAGGGAGGAGGAGAATGGTGTGTGTGTGTTTGTGTGTGTAGTTCAGGGAGGAGAATGAGAGAGAGAGAAAGAGAGCTGTATACACAAACTCACATGCGTATGCTTGCGTGTGGGTTTCTCGCTGCTTTACTTGATGCCGTTAATTGAACCTGAGAACCTCATTAATTCCTATACTCTTCTAAAGTAACTTGAGAAAGCCGGCTCGTGCAAGTTTACCCTTGTACAGTACCATGAGAATCATTAGTAGTGAACGTTTAGTTTTATTTTATTTTAAAGTTTTTCACTTCGACCATATTTACGTAGTGTATATATGCAGTACAATGTTATCAGCAACTTTTAGGAAATGCAAAAGGCAGTGGAGCAAACAAATACTGAAGAAGGTAAAATTATTATAAATTTAAACCTAATTAATTTCTGTTTACCACTGTTTTTTTGTTCATTATAACTACTTAGTGTTGTATTAATGCACAAATAAAAACAGCACATATAGAAACATTGAAATACTATTGCTATCTGTTACTCTTCTAATCTTTCGCAACGTGTAATGTAAAGCAACGATCTCCAACAAAAGATGGCAGCACTATCTCCGTATATGTCTAATGTATTCTTATCGTTGCACGAAATTTCCTTGCTGCTCCTATAAATTCAAGCCTAGAGAGTTCAAACTTTCAGGGAAGGAAGTTCATAACCAATTCAAGTGCATGATCGATGCCGATTTTTTTAATTTTCGTTTTCCTTCATTGTTGAGATCGCTTCATTGTTGTTGTGAATATCAAAACCTATAATAATGAAGCTCTTTCAACAATGAACAAAAAATAAAATTAATAATTCGCATCGATCATGCTCTTTAATTGGTTATGTACCTTTTTTTCCTGAAAGTTTGAACTCTCTAGGCTTGAATTTGTAGGAGCAGCAATGAAATTTTCGTGTAACAACGAAAATAATAATACATTAGACATATACGGAGGTAGTGCTACCATCTTTTGTTGCAGATCGTAGCTTTACATAAACCCTAACTTTTACTCAGGCAGCAAAATTTTCATATGATGAGGCTTCTTCCGGTTTGACCTCTCTTCAGCTGTACAATCACATTCAATTTTGAATTGAATGAACCGAACTTGATTTTAATATCGTCTCATGGGGAGAAAGGAGTAAATACGTCTTTAACTGTTTCTTTTATTAAACATTGTAAGTAAGAAAACTGAACAACAGGCGGGCGAGTGGCATGTTTGACATGTCTGTCGTAGATCCTTACACATTTCATTAACATAAATGAATTAAAAAGGGGCTCCATAGTCTAGTGGTTAGAGCGTTGTGAGGCAAACTGGGGAGTCACGTGAATAAAGACGTGACGTCCACACTCGGTCTAGAAAACCCCTGATACACCTGTTCGTGGTCAGGTGCGCGCAGTACTGACCACACAGCCGTCACTCAGATGGACGCAGTACCACCAAACGCGGACAGATGGCGTTGGGGCAGGCTCAGGGCATATCGGCCTATCATGCCAATGGTTATTATAAATGAATTAAAATGACTAAATCAGGTTGAAAAGAAAACTCCAAAACACATGTGACTTTCGCAGTTAGAATGCTGAAAGCTAATACTGTGCATAATCATTACTTGTCTGTTCTTTACCTAAATCCTAACTAGACAGTAATGTAGTTTAGCTTGTTCTTCAAAACATTACAAATTTCAGTTAGTGCACACATTTTTAAAGAAATATTCTGTGTTCTCAATACTTCACGTAAACACTCGATCCTCGTTATACTGGATTCTGGGGACCATAAAAATATATCTTTATATCAGGACTGTTCATCGAGCGATTATTATGGTTTCACGCAAAAGGGAACGAGAGGGAAATAAATGAAAGGACGTTTTCGTATCGATCAGTTACCGATCACTGATATTTTATGAAATCGTTACTTTATGGTTGTTTTTTTTTTAAATGATGAAGTTATTGTAGTCTGATTTTCACTGAAAAAAAAACTGCATTTCGTGTTACTTTGAAAACGATCTGGGCTGATACATGTTATTGAGGATTACGGCATGCATAAGGACTGCGCATCCCCGGTTGGCAGTGGTCCCAGTTTTAAATCCTGTGGCCATTGAAAGGAGTAGTTTGGAGTTCACTATAATAAATATTTTAAGTCTCGCTGTTAGATTCTCATATGCTTGTTTATTTAGAACGTTAATCACGATCTAAACAAATGAGGAGGGGGAGAACTTTGGAACTGTGTCCACCTGAGTGCGGCTGTGTGGTCAGCCTGGCGCGCAACCTAACCACGAACAGGCGTATCAGGCGCTTTCTAGACCGAGTGTGACCGTCACGTCTTTATTCACGTAACTCCCCAGTTTGTCTCACGACGCTGGGTGGACGCCGAAAGTGGTACTCCACCCAAGGATTGAACCCGGGACCACGCGTACATGAGTCAAACGCTCAAACCACTAGACTATGAAGCCCCTTATTAAAAGCATATTACGCGTAGGAAACCCGCCGAGACCGATAAAACGTATCTTCATCAACGGGATTATCCTTACATTGAGTATCTTTGTACGGAGGTTTGACTTTATTATATATATGAAGGTATTTTGTACACAACGTATTTACGGCCTTTAAGTTTATCCATTGATTTCGAAAGAGCAAAGGCAGAAAAAGAAGTCTAGAGGTGGATGGATGGATGATGTGCATTTTTTCTTTTCTGAAGCGAATGACAAACAAAACATTGACGCGCCACCATAACAAATGATGGTGACCATGAATGATACGTCCTCAACACAGAAATGACGTCATCTGAACAAGCCATCAAAATTGGTTGTCTTTTGTCACACGGGTCGTGGTGTGGTAGCATAGTCGATTGCGAGTTGGAGCAGACCATGAAGAATGGAAGGGAGGACGTAGACGGTTGGTCGTTTTCCCAGGAGTTATGGAAGCAATAAAAAAAACGCAAAGAAAGATTTTCCACGGAAGGAAAACTTGGAGAGAGGGAGTGAGGCGCTTGTTTGTAACCTTATGTCCTGCAAAGAAAGAAGGATATAAAGGTCATTCTTTCCAAATAATAACAATGATGGTCTATAGTAGGATGAAAGAAAAAAATCTTTGCCGTAACGAGTTTCCATGGGACACTTATTCGTACAAGTTTTATGTCGTTATTATACATATCTGCCATCAATAAAAAGGAGGGGGGAAATCTTTCAGTATAAGAAAACCTCTGGAAGATGATAAAGAGTTTACAATAACTGAATTGTTGTTCTCTTCTGTACTTCCAGTTCTTTATGATTGATTATATTAATTGCTTCCAATCGATCGTGGAACAACTTTGGTGAACTAGCAATTTCAAAGAGAATTATTGCGGTTGAAACTGACTACTATTTAAAATCCTAACAATTTATTTTGTTTCTGTTCCAAATATGAGATGCCTTGTTTCAAAGTACAATAAATTGAATTGAATTGAAGTTTATTGAGCACGACAGACATTGATGCCCAGTTACAAAACTCAAAATCTCTGGCAGTGGAAGTAAAGAAAACCACTGTTTTTATTTCGCGTCATCAGTGAAGGTACATGATAGGACAGTTTGGATATTAGATCAGAGCAATCAATGTGATGTGGACCAAGTTATGAAAAAAAGACGAAATCACGTAATTTTCTTCTTTGCTCGAGCATCAAAATATTAAAAATTTCTGAACAACTTAGATGAGGATCCAAATGCAGGATAAAATCAAGTTTTCTTATAGG
>JAGDQP010051303.1:0-14045 GCA_022664845.1 Lepisma saccharinum | reverse complement strand
AATAAAATAGTTCTTAGCATTGTCATCCAATCATTGTGTCTTTTCTGTACACAAATTCCGGTTTCATACTTATGCACCTGGTACACACAAATAGCACTATTAGAATTATTCTGACTGAAGATGAAAAAAAAAAAAAAAAGTCGAGACTAATTTGATGTCTAGGAGCCAGAAATATATGTGTATTAATTCGTTAACGGCCTGAGAAGTGACGCTATAGTTTGAACACTAACCACTGTTCGAATTACAAAGCAGTAACGAATCGTACTATAGGAATTGAAATTGCCAAATAAAAAATCCGGGCTAATTTGGCACCAAGCTGGTCTCTAAAGCTTTCACGTGTAACAGATTACGAATGGCTTGAGTATTAACGGTCTAAATCGAGCAATTACGAAAAGTAACATAGCACTAACAAATGACAATACCCGATGAAATTTTGTCCGGTCTCGATTAACACACATCATTTTGTGTTACTTTTGACATTTTATAAAATAGGTTATTCTTGTAAGTCTACACGAAATATAAATAAGAAACTCGCGAAAAAAAATCATACAAATAGCTCATAGTACAAGTACTTCTAGCTAGTAGATTATTTCATCATCATAATAATTATGTTAATTATTATATTCAAACCAAGAAATTGTTATTTGCTCTTATTTGTGTTCATAATATACCGCTAATTTTGAATAGCAGACCATTATTTACGTTTAAACTTTCAAGGAATTCATAAAAAAGAAACTCAAAATAATAACTGGATATTAAAAAAATCCAGTACAAGGGCCGGACGGACTGGACAAAGTTTGTGATAAATATTCCCCATAAGAAATACATAGGGGAGAACACTCAAACACATCTCCTTCAGTTCAGACTTGACGGAGAGAAATGCGGTTTCTTGACGGCTCATCTACGTGATGATCCGGAGATATATATGTGGACGACAAATGTACTACAGTGGATTCCTCGAGAAAAGAAACGACCGAGACGACGTCCAAATGTAAGATGGGTAGATGAAATCAAGCGTTTTTCAGGAGCTACATGGATGAGGATATCAGCAGACCGAGATATGTGGAAAGAAAAGGGGGAGGCCTTCATCCAGCAGTGGATAGAAAACGGCTGAATATGATGATGATGATGATGATGATATATATATAAAAGAATAGTCAAAACCGGTGCAGCAGAACGGACTGGACAAAGCCTTTTTTAGCAAACTTTTTTAATACACAGTGTGTCCTTGAAGTAATCAGGGGTACAGAAAATGTTTGGACCCGTGAAATTTCCCCCGATCCTACTAAAAATTTCCGACATATATCTTTATATTAAAATTTACCAGCTGGCCATAAGGTAAATAAATAATCATCAAGTAAATGTTTTTATTCTGTAATTTGTACGGTTTGGCTAAGAATGATAGTGAAGGTACCAGAGGTGAGGTCTCTACCATTGATCCATCGCGGCTCCTAGATACAGTCCGATTTCGGCCATTTAACACTGCATATTTGACAAAAAATAGGGAAAAGGATTTTATAAGGAATCGTCACCGCCTTATTCAAGATCCCATCCCAGCATTTGTCTGGTGTAGCAGAGGAAACTCAAGGAAAACCTCGGCCACAGAGCACTCTACCGACTGCTGTTTTTTCCAACAGTTATCACACAAAAGTCTTTGTATTATGGAAAGGACATCTAGTTTTTTTCGTACTACACTGGTATGTCTATTTCGAGACCAGTGGTAAATATCTAGTTTAGCTGAGGCGAAATGAATATTCCATATACAGAGAAAATTGACCGTGCTGTTGAAGTCTAATGGCAGAACACTTAACCGGCAATTGGACATCTAAGTTCGAGTTCCAGTTATGTCAGGAAAAAACTTTTTCCTTGAATAATGCGCTTCTTCAGTTACTGAGAGACTGCTTCTTAGTTGAGCCAAGTCCTCATCACTGGTGACTGATGGTATTGGGGTTCTATATTTTAATAAATAATAATAATTACAATGACGGGATAAGCATTGTTTTAAGACAAGCTCATTATGCTGACAACTGAATAAAGAAAGTGAGCTTAGTTCAGTTTATTGAGTTTGACTAGGAAAACTTAGGGTGAATCTTCTAAACTTACACTGTGATTTTAATAACAAGTATATCTGCATAATTGTAGATGAAATTATTGAATATTTTCTGCAGTGAAGGTTGAAGCATTGTCTTTTGAAGATAAAATCACGCGATAAAAGTGTGTGTGTATAGAATATGTCTTTGTGCTGGATAAAAATAGTGCTGAATATTAAATCTGCCGTTCATCCATCTCAAAGTGATATTTTATTTAGCTGTAGTGTACATCGAGTAAAATATAGTGCTCTCATGACTCGGGAATCATCAGATTACTTTTAAGAATTTTTAAACGGATTTAGGCTGATATATAGTTACTCGCCTTCGACTAATGCTCTGTTATCTGTGTAATTACGACGTCTAAAATCCAAGCTAACCTAAACTAACGTTAAGTCTGTATTTAGTCCGATCTCTCTAGTTATATCAACTGGTAGTATTGGAATCTAGATCACGTTACCTACCAAAATCTATTTTGAACTCTTTAATGTCATGATGCTAAGATACAGGACTATTTAGAAGTTTCGAACACTACTGCAAGTCTCATGTAATTAAAGAGGGCATGGAAACCAGTCTATTGCTTTCTACTATCGGAAATGAAGCATATAATGCACTTAAAAGATGTAGGTTTGTCGGCATCCCTAGTAGAGAAGTCGTAAGATAAAATGAAGAACACGTTAGTAGAATATTTGAGGAAGAAAAAGAAGAAGAAAAAAAACACCCCGAAATCATAGAAACACGACAGCAAGATTAAAAGTACAGAAAAAGGAAAGGAAAGTGATCCAAGTCCTTACCCTGATAAATATAACCGCGTAAATAAGATATGTTTACAATATGTTCCTCGCAAGCCGCATTGCTCGTTACTTCACAATTAAACAGGCTATACGCAAGGAATATTTAACAAGGCAAAAAAAAACAACTCGTAAATATTCTTAAGTAATTAAAGTCTGTAGGACAGTTATTATTCTATCTTGGTTGGAAAGCCGGATGGAAAGAAACCGTTGGGAGGACCGAAACGTCGTTCGGAGGACAATATTAGAAGGAATCTTCGAGAACTAGGTGTTGATGATGAAAACTGGCTTGATATTGCCCAGGATAGAATCCAATGGCGAACGTTTGTTAATGTGGCGATGAACTTGCGAGTTTCGTAAGCCATAGAGTGAGCTAGTTTTAGTTAGGACAATTATTAATTTTGCTAATAAGGCACCTTTTACCTTCAAAGAAAGTGTACTCTGATATTAGAAACACTATTGATGAGCAAGTGGCGCTTTCATAAGTACGGCTGTCGTTACTCCAGTGTCGGGTGCAATTTTACTTCGAAAATTCCCACCTTTTTACGCAATCATCAACGGTTTATAATCAACTAACGTCCAAACTTACCTCCAACAATATGACAATTACAATCACTACAGGTTTCGCCAATTCATATATTGACTTCTTCAGGTGTGAATGTAGGGGGAAAATCTAGAGAGATTATTAATGAAGCCGTCCGAAAAGTTGGCCTTTGAGCGCTATGCTAATGGAATAAAAAAAAATGGCGGTTCTAAGCGTAAACAAGGCAGGTACAAAAAACGTTTGTCACAGTGTATTCTGAAATAAAATGCTGTTACCTGATACTAGAACAAAAGGACTTGCATGTATGATTGTATGCATGGTTAAATTTGGGGTTACGTATTTTAATGCTTATTAAAATGTGTAATGTTTTTTTAAGTGAAATTGAAATAAATGATTAAAAATATTGTGTTGTCTTATTGTATTTTTAATGTCAAACCACGATTTATTTAACAAACCCTGATCTTAAATTTAATGCTGGTAGCTTTTGTGAATAAAAGGGCTCTCATATATCATTCATTCTTCATGAGAATCCCTTTTATACAGTATCTTGGAATCTGAATTTTATTTATGACCTTTAGGCATCTAACGCTCAGGATGGGATACGGGAAGGTATCGATCAAGGCCTAAGTTCAAGGTACCACTTAGGCATTTGGTCGTATGACTAAGTAAAATCCCTGGTACAACTTAAATCAAGATGGTCGGTCGCTGGGATTAAACCCACGACCGCTCGGAACAGTATTCTGGCATCAGCTATTTCATCCGTGGTAGTTGTCAGGTGTTGTGAGGCCAGATGTGGAAAATTCATCACTAAATACCCTTCATTACCCTGGTACTAAGATTCTGCTTAGCTATTTCGACACACTGGTCCTTGAACTTGCAAGTGATTTGGTAAATTCCACTACCTAAAATAACTTTCAAATTGGGGAAAAAAATTATGTAACGTTTTCGGGTTGCAGGGCAGGTTTCAACTTATTTTTAACGTAAATTTTCTTAACTGTCCGGAACAGATTGGAATATAGCTATATTTACCCTTGTTTTATACTTTTTCTTTCGCTTCTCGTTTCGTTTGTCCCATTTTATAATGTTACAATTGTGCGGTGTGGTACTATTTCAACAATGTGAATCTGTGATAACCATTTTGTTGTCCCATGCGGTTTATATAGTCAACTTGTGTTTAAACTTTCTTTGTAATACAAAGGTTGTGGCCGCACAAAAATAAATTAAACCAAATATCATATTTCTTTCGTGCAGGGTGATCTGATTTAGTGTGTATACGAATATTGTTCGCCTGTGGTACGTTTCCGGTACACCGTAGCTTGAAATTTGTTATTCTGTCTATTTATAACGTAGGAAACTACCCCCACTGAAACCCAGAAAACATTACATAAAATGTTTACTCAATTCGAAAGTTAATGTTTCAAAAGACTAAGGTAGTGGGATTTACCAAATCACTTGCCAATGCAAGGAGCAGTATGTCGGAATGACTAAGCGGAACCTTGTTTCCGCTCAGAACCGCCATTTTTTTTTATTCCATGAGCATAGAGCCAGGACAAAGCCCAGCTTTTCAGACGGCTTTTATTAATCTCTAAACTTTTACCCTACCTTTAAACCTACCGAAACCGACACATTAATTGGCCATACAGTGATTATAATCGTCACACTGTTGTACGATTCGGTAACAGCAAGGATGGTGTGTTACAATCTAGTTCACGTAAATTTACATATGAAAGACTAATTTCGTCACTGGTTACTACTTCAGATAAAATCATGGTCATTTTTGTTCTATTCCTGAAAATAACACTAATGTTACGTTCTGGTCGTAGCAGAACATTGTGAGAAATACAACGCTAGCTACCAGAACGCGTGCAACGAGTATGAGACTACTTGATTTGCGGAAGAAATTACATTTCCGGAATTTAGGTAGCACTCTGTATATCACTCTTCTATCTTCCTGTGTTAAGTATTGGTAATGAAAGAAAAGACGAAGTTTTGAAATTTAAGTAGTTTAAATTTCTTCTGTGTTTCTGGGCTACGCACTACGTAAAGCTGCATTTTCTCTATCTTTGTGCTTGCCCACTGGTTTATGTGACGATACTAACCCGGCATTCCCAGCATATGATTGATGGGAAATGGGTAGATCCTAAGACTATGTTCTCAATGAGCCACCACAGAAGGTGTTTACTGCATTGTAGTCATTAACTTACATGTACTAGTGTCCTACAATTGGTGATTGTTTCTTTCCCCCCTAGCTTTCACATGTTAGGTGGAAGTCATCATATTTACTAAGCAGAATGAACACAATAAAAATGCTTTCAAATTTAAGCGATGACATTCAATATATTACACTTATAGAATTTCATTACGAAATAAAAGTGCTATGAATGTGATTTAGTGCAAAAACAAAATCTGAATTATAAAAGTTTACTAACAGAGTCAACATACTAATGTAAATACAGTATTACTGTTACACTGAGCTGAAAATACAGACCTTACCTGGTGTTCCTAAAGCAGTTTCCATGTACAAAAAGGGGAAAACAAACAGAAAAGAACTTCATAAATTAATTACTATTATCGGTTCACCACTAACTGAGCCCTGACATTGAAGTCATGCTTCTTGGAATTGGCTAGGTCTATATAGATGTACCAAACACCATTTTAACCCCAAACACATCCCTCACTATCCAATGTAAATTGACTATAATTTGCAGCAAATTCTAAGTGAAGGATAAGATTTTTTAAGCACTTTTTAACGAAGCTGCTTTCTTTTCACTCTGGAAAAGCTATTAACATCATGAATGATAAGATATATAGCTGAAACATACTTCTGGTTTTTTTCTTTTCTTCAAGAAACTACCTTAAATAATCTTAGTATGCAAAATGTAAATTGTTATATAGAAGACAAGAATTCGGTAAAAATATGCCAAAAGCCAGAACTTAGTTACTTGTGAACCGACAATAGATGTTTATAAGCTTACAAATCGCTGATTTCATTGAAATTACTAATGATGACTTAACACTAATACACGCACCATTTCCGTTCAAGAAACAGAACCATTGTGCTGACAGGAAATCCTTCCAGTCTTTCGGCATATTTAAGCTTAATTACAAAGATTAGTTTAGTTTTCACATACATGCACCATTATTTTTTCTAGTAGGAAAGACTGTTCCTTAAAATGTACGATACTTAGGTTATTTCGTATGCTTCAATGTACATAAACAATTACTATTTTTCTTGTCCTATTTTCGTACACGTTGTGGTGCTCTTCGTCCGAGGCGCACCTCGATGAAGATCACTGTGACGTGTTCGAAAATATATCAGGACAAGAAAAATAGTGATGTTCTAGTCTCCGAGATTGATACCATTGATACCTCCGTATGTACAATTTTTGTCGTCACCTAAAGTTGTTGTTGCCTTTTTATTGACAAGCAAGAAAATTGACGGACTTCCCAGTTAGTTGAAATTTCGTGATATATGAACATCCAATTTACCTTTAGGTGTATTTGTTACGAAGTTTCAACTGAAAAGTCCGGCAATTTTTCTTCTTTCAATAAAAGACAACTTCAGGTAACAAAAATGTTGATACGAGGTATCAATGGTTAACCCTCGATACACTGAAGAGTACGAAGCAACGTAATTTCTTATAACTTTTCATTATTCTGTCCATAAGTGTTCGTCAGTCTTGCACACAAATTGCAACCTTCCACCACTTATGTTTCTACATAGCATCAACTTTAAATTCAACAAGTAATAAACTGCATATCCAATACATAAAAAGTAGACAGCCATCCTTCATAAAAACTAAAGCCAGTCATATGGCAACCATCGGAGGTCACACTATAGAACATGCTGTTATAAATCGATGTAGGTACTTCTTTCCAGATCCAATCTGAGATACTCTTTATGTAAATATTAACATTTTTAACCTTAAAATAGCCCCGAGTACATGCAAAAAGGTTCTTAATGTGAAAATACACCACAAACAGGAAGCTGATCAAACATTAGTTACTGTTTTAAATTAGTTTAGTTTGTCGCGGAGAAATGAGTTTCAAAATTTCATAAGATGAGGGGCTCATTGGAAAAAGGGTACATGCCACATTCCAAAGAAAACTAACTTCTTACTTTAGATAGACAGTTTATGCCATCTAGCGTCTCCAACCCGTGGACTGTGTCTGGAGCACTAATTTTAGTACAATAAGGGCACATGCCACAGGCAGTCATTACGGTAGATGTTAGATGGTAAAAAAAACTGTCTAAAATAGAAAGTCAGTTTTCATTGGGATGTGGCATGTGCCCTTCTGATTTTCTTTTTTAAATTATTTAAGGCCTTTAGGCAACTTTTGCTCAAGCTGTATGGATGATGATGGGAGAATTGGTGCATTATATGTAGTAATTTTACTTACGCCCCACTCCACTTCATGAAGGGTAAGGTAATTCGGCAGAAGCTAAATCATATACTAAATAATAAACCCTACGTGCTCAGAAGTGACAGTCGTGTGAAGTTCGTTTTGTGATTGAATTCTTTATTATGCCATTACGTAAATTACAATTTTGAATGCAACTGCAACCTACGAGGCAAGAAGGTCTTAATTTTCTTAAAAAACCAGAACATCTGTACCTTTCATGTAGGATAACTAATACCTTTGTAATATGAGTCGGTGGTGAATGGGCATATTGACTTTGAAGTTTAGTATCTACAGTGTACAATGGACAACTGTTGGATCGGTTGAAAGAAAATTTGATGATAAGCCCATTAGCCTCACATTGTTTCCCAAAGGATTAAATGGAAGCCTTCTCGATACAATTTCCAACTTATTACCCCTAAGAGATGCTTTTCCGTAGCAATAGTTTTAAATAGTTTCCAACAAAATACTGCCACGAAAAAGAAGAGGTAAGGAACTGTCAAAATTCGTGTCTATGTGGAAGAACCTAACAAATGTGATATGTTTTAACAGTTAATGTCAGTCTTAAAAATGTTAGGAAAAAAAAAAAAAAGAACCTTCCAAGTACTTTATCTTACCCTACTACACGCCTTTACAAATTTATATAGGTAAGCAAAGAAGTTCTGCCAGAAATAGAATGCCACATAGGGCCACAGTGGCTAAATGATATAGCGCTCACCCCCGGTGCTAGAAATAATTGTTTCGATTCCTGCTCATGCCATGTGGGCTTTGTGGTGGACAATCACCGAACGCGTGGGTTTTCTCGGGTACTCCCGTTTTCTCCCACTTTCTTCACTCCACCAATTCATCCCATCATCATCCATACGACCTGAGCCAAAGTTGCCTAAAAGCCTTAAAAATAAAATTCAAAATGCCACATATTGATGAAATTTATACATGTAGCATAAAAAACTACTATCGCCATAGAGGTCCTTCTACCATGATGGAAGTCCATAACAGTGCTGTGATAGAACTCCTTAGAACAAAGAGGCCATCAGAGTGCGGTTTCTACATCATCAAGGATACGGAAATGCAATCCTCGAAGGTGGGTGTACAATAGTTTCCCAACAAAGGTGGATACCACCATATGGTCTCAGGAGACACCTTGGTTACATGTTTTCATAACCACGTAGAACAACAACATACCTGCGATTAACAAGTGTACTTTTTTTGTCTCAAAGACGTTCCAGCTATTCAGAGTACCCGGTGGTATTGTTTGACCATATAATAGCAGTTCGCAATTGCATGATACTCTAAACAATCCACCAACCACAGAGCATATCCATCTTAGGATGGAAGGGTTGCTTTGTTTGGGGGGAGTTTATGAGGGCCTAACCAATATATCACTGTTGGGGAGTGTCGTTCCGAACCTACATGTAATACTCATCACATATTAGAAGCCTATCAAGAAAACGATTCTTCTGCTGACAAGACAGCAAGGACAAACATGTATCAGTTTGTTCCGTCTTCTGAAGCCTCGTCAAATTATGTGGGTTCCCCAGGCGGCGGAAGAATAGGCAGATGGTTTCTGAGCTGACCTTGAACTGTTGCACTACTTCTTCACATGTTCGGCCACTGTCCGGCTCCATAGCCCCTAGAAGAGCTTCCTTGTTCATTGCTGTCGGTCTCTGACCGTACTGCTCCTTTAGGATCTGTCGCCTTACTGTAAGTACTACCTTTGAACTATCCGTTCACTCACAACGTTAGTAATAGTACATACCGCTGCACTAGTGTTACTTCTCCAGTTTATACACAGCATACACATCCGTATTTGACCACGCATATTTGGACGTATACGTTGGATTGACAGGAACAAGACAGAATCCCTATAGCAACTGACTGTTGCCTTTTTGGTGTTTGTTGTCTCAATGTTTACAGTTCCACAAATCAAAAAGCAACAGTTTGTTTTTTAAATTCTTTGTATTTAAAATTATTATAAGATATGAGTTTCTTATTATTATAATTTCACAGCAGGCTGTGCTGTATGTCCTTCTGTATGAGAAGTAAATTAACTGCTTGTGGTAATATGACAGTGTAAGTTGGAGGTAAAATCCTGGCATTTGTGGGACAGAGGATGGAGCCAGAGCATAAGATAAAAAAAAAAAAGATAAAATGAATTGTATGGGCGGTAACAGCACTATGGCTTACGCCCGTCCCGAGGAGCCACAGCACATAACCTACGAACATCGAATACAGAGGACTTATATGAAAGTACGAAACGATTTTATGATGAACATAATTTTGAACAATGCGAGAATTAGTATAAGCAGCATGTGAGCTTAACAAAGTGAGTGAGTGAGCAGCACTGTACAAAGTGAGCTTAACGAAAGCAACTACAATGGAAAGACACAACGAACTTAGTAACATACCCGATCAAGAGAAAACTAAATCACATATATGACTCGCTTCAGAACGAGAACAACATGATTCGCTTATCTTTGGTTGACCAGATGTTTCTTGTTAAACATGTGCACATTAAGAACATTATTTCCAATGCTATTTTCGCGTAGCCAGACGACCCTTCTTCAGTGGATATAAAAAGTAAAGGAATGTGGGTAAAATGAAATTTAGGAATACGCAGTATGTATAACCTTGTCAACTGTATATTTACCTTCAAGATACACGTAGTTGACAAGGTTATGAAATTTCAAAATTTCATGACCTTTTATACAACTGAAGCAGGGTTGCGCGAAAATAGTGCTTTTAGTATTCTTACAAGGAGTGCCAAAATGCTACTCCGGAGTGAAGTGTATTAACTGTGTAAAATATTACAGGGGGACGGCCAGGCATGCTCAATATGTACTCATTTGAAGTTGGCCAAAAGTGCCACCGAGGAATTACGTTGGGAAGGCACTGAGGAGTACGACAAAAGTTCTCTTTCAACCGAGATAGTCGTGTGCTTTGAGGCGTCAGACCAGTGTCTCCAAGGTTGAGATTCGAATCCCGGCAGGAACATGGTTTTAGTTCATTTTTTGCAAACTTTAACGGACAAGTAGTTACGAAAACGTATGAAAATGGCCAAAATATACAAACATTCGAACCCACAACCTTGGAGACGCTGGCATGACGCCTCAGACCACACGACCACCTCGGTCGAAACGCGAAAGGGAACTTTTGTCGTACTCCTCAATACCTTTCCAACGGTGTCCAACGTGTTTATCTCTATGGCATTTCTGGTCAACTTCAAATGAGTATATCTTGAGCATGCCTTGACTAGAAATATAAAGTACCCTATTCTGGATCCTGACTCTGGAATAGCACTTTAGCACTCCTCCTTGTTAGTGCTTTTAATGTGTTTAACAAGAAACACGTGGTCAACCAAAAGTGTTATGTAGCACGGCATCGAAGCAAAGACGTAGTAAATTCAACAACGGTGAAATCTTGTTCCTAAATGTATGAACGAAAAGTATACGAAAGAAGTTTCAAAGGTTGAAGAAGGACCTTAAACGACCACAGACACGTAATGATCGTTATACATATGAAATGAACTAGTGATGTTAGTCCACATGTTAAGCATCAACAAGGAATTTGTTATTACAAATATTCCCTGTTAAAATTAAATGAGCTAAAAGATGTGCACGTCGAATTATGCTCTATATGATGGTGTTCTGGTGCTATTTGATGCAGTTAATTGAACATAGATAACGCTTGTCACGACTGCGATTGAAGAGTTTGGTTTTGTCTTAGTTGTTAAAATTTAGATATCCATTGTTATTAATCGCTCTGGGTGAATCTGAATTTATTTTAAGGTCCGTAGGCAACTTTGGCTCACATCGTATGGATGGATTGAAAACAGTGGGAGGAAACGGGAGAACCCCGAGAAAATCCACGCACACGGTGTTTATCCACAACAAAACTCACATGGAACGATAAGGGATCCCACGCACCAGAGTTGAGCGCTCTACCACTGAGCCACCGTGGCCCTTGTAATCGCTTGAAGAATGTAAATGTTGGAGAATGATATTATTATTGTAATCATCTATGAATGATGTCAATGAGAGAAACGATACAAAAATACAATAAATTGTAAAACATGATTGTCTATAGATAAGACCATCCAACTAAGTGAATTCTGACAAGTAACACTTCGTTCCTTTGAACCCGGAATGCGACACATATCATGAAAGAGTTAGTCCTAATTAAGATGCATATGGATTCCAAGCGTTAGTCAGCAAAGGGTTCAGGAGTTTTGGGCCTGTAAAGTTAACATAGGAATCCATAGGAAATACCACGTCTAGTCATGTCCTTGACGTCTCTTTCTGCTAACCTGAATATAGGCAATAACTGGAATAGAGCAGAATATACTTCGGGACTAACTCCTTTGATATCGTCCACTGAAGTGATGTGAACATCTAGTAGCGTGACCAATTCCTGGCATTGCAGTCGTTCACGATCTATCAGTTCAGCGATCCCAGGTTCAGGAACTTGATTCGGTACGCTTTCTACAAAACTGGTTACTTGGACGAAGCACCGGGAATGTGGATTTCCCCTCACGATTACTGTTTTGACTCAATCGACAATGACACGTGTTCCAAGTGTAATGAGTTAGCTATTGTCAAGGGTGCACACTGTGAGCAAACTTTCTGTGCTTCTCATGCTCGGTTTCTCGATTGTTCTCTGTAATTGCTTCCAACATGTCTTCAGTAACAATCCTTTGATTTAAACCAAATTCAGTCTTGTTGTCTGTTTGAATGCTATCTTCCACTTGCCTCTCGCGCTTTATAGATTGTATAGTTTCTGTGTAGTATATTACATAAGGTTAGCAGAAAGAGACGTCAAGGAAATGCCTAGACGTAGTATTTCCTATGGATTCCTATGTTAACTTTACAGGCCCATAACTCCCGAACCCAGTCGTGACTGGCTCTTTCAGGGTATGTGTCGCATTCCGGATTAAAAGGAGCGAAGTGTTACTTGTGAGGTTCAAGAAGAAAAATGAAATTAGCTTTCATTTGCTTAACAGTTGTTACAAAGAAATGCAAGATATTTAAGAGTGCTAGGTAGAGAATTCGAAGCATTACGAATTATGAAATAAGTTATTTTTTGATGAGTATAAATAATAAACTTATTCTGTACCCTCTGTAATGCAAGTTATGTTTAATCAGGGAATAGTGAAAAGTTGGGCTACATGCTCTGTATGCCGCAAACTGAAAAGAACCCAAAAGAAATATTTTACGTGATTTTTACTAATAGTATTATTAAAAACAATCTGACAAGATAGCAAGCCTTAAAATGTTATTGGCGCCCATCGTGGGTTTTATTTTCTAACACTGCTATCATATAGTAGCATCCAATTAGTTGCAAAAGTTAATCTATCTTATCCTTTCTCATGTATATTTTCTTACTTCTATATTATTTTCTTGTATCGTTTCACTAGTTTGATACTATCTTCCACAGAGGAAACATATCAGTGAATTAAAGTAAAATATAATTACAAAAAATATGCCTTCTTCAACGATCACAAGCAACCTGTTTTCTCCTTCCTTCCATTAATAATACTTTTTTTCTTTCAATTTTCTCACGACTAAAATAAGTTTATGTAGAATTTTTCTGGTCGTAAAAGACCAAGGGAACGATAGTTGTGCCATTCTCTTGTGGCGTGAAGTTAGGATAAATATCTTGGATATCACAACCTTTCCAAGGATTCAGGATGTATTCCCGATCGACTTCTGCTTTTAATTCCAATGAAGGAGAAGGCCTAACAAGAAAATAGTGCACTACTTTGAATGGGATCGGTTGCTATCAGGAAACAACTTCATCGCTTGGATTTCGCGGGGATACCACACAGAGAGTGTGGTGAGCTGATTGCTACTCCAGAACATATGGTTTGGTAGTGTATGATAAGAAGGAATAACACAACACTTGAGGGAAATGGTTACGAACAGGCTTCTCTTCGACATCGTCCGCTAGAAGAGCTTTTTCTGGCATGTGGTACAATGATTAATGAGATATCTACATATCATTTCGTAACTACACAAAAGATTAGACTCGTTGGATGAGAAAACCAAGAAGGCCTAAAGAACAGCTTGTGTATGAACGCCCAAGTGAAGGAAGAAGTGATAGAACGGACCAGGAGAGTCTTAAGGAACCGACTTAACCGCAGCCAAAATATGTCAAGCAGTGGAGGGATACTGGTGGTGATAACTGAGTTGTTTTTTTTTTTTTTTGTTTGTTTTTGTTTTAATG